>OZ012740.1:140626949-140933858 GCA_963859935.3 Lathyrus sativus | reverse complement strand
TAATATATATGTATATATACATATATATATATATATATATATATATATATATATATATATATATATATATATATATATATATATATATATATACATATATATTATATATATATATATATATATGTATATATATATATATATATATAATATATGTATATATATATATATATATATATATATATATATATATATATATATATATTACTGTTTGTTCTTTTTTAAGTTATATAAAATTTTTGTTTTTTGTTTTGTTTTGTATATATGTAATATAAGTGTACGATTAAGTTTTAGTGTATAAAGAAGAAAATGGCAAAGCAATAAACCTTTACACGAAAATCGGTGAAGCTACGCTTGACTTGGAACGTTTGTAGGAAGGTTTCGAACTACTATTCACTATGGGAGATGGAGGTTTGATGCTTGGGTGGTTTCCATGGTTATTTTTGTGGAGCTGCTGGTAGATTCGAAAACAGATAGAGGTTGGTGAGGTGAGGTTTTATCTGTGTAGTGTGGTGGGTTGTGAAGGTTGTTTATGAAATGGAGATGATTAGGTTTTTTGGTTTGAAGAAGATTTTTGTGGTGTGTTATTGCGGTGAGAATCAGATGTCAAACTATTGATTAACATGAATCTTAATTCATTAAATTCACAACCGAACTTTGATTTATCCAAAGGAAAAGTTAAAGAAAGAAAGACCTTTTGTGAGATGTAACAACAACGCTAACAGATTCAGGGATCAGGGGTTGGTTATGCCTAGGGTAGGTGTTTCACATCTTAAACATCTGTAGTACTCTACAGGA
The DNA here is from genome assembly GCA_963859935.3 of Lathyrus sativus. Lineage (NCBI taxonomy): Eukaryota > Viridiplantae > Streptophyta > Magnoliopsida > Fabales > Fabaceae > Lathyrus > Lathyrus sativus. The sequence continues at coordinate 140,933,063 of OZ012740.1, read as the reverse complement.
ACCTTTTGTGTGTGTGTGTGTGTTTGTGTGTGTATGATAAACTTATTATGGTTATGCTGTGGACTGAGATTAGGGTTTGGGTTTTTAGGTAAAGACGTAAGGTTGATATTTCTAAGTTTGCTCGCAAAGATATCGCATCTTCTGCCTACGTACCCTAACTAGGATAGAATTAGAGCAATCGTAGTTCACCTCACTAGAGATGAATGAACACTTGATTATGACCAAGGTTCAAAGAGGGACAAACAGAACAATGCTTGTATAGAGTTTAACAAAATTCTTTATTCTAAGTTATACACTCAAGATGCTGACTTTGACAAAAGCCAATGGGGGAGTAAGTAATCATGACAATGATCCTTACATAGAGTTGACAACTCTATCCTAGGGTTTTAGTTGAAGAACACTCTTAGTAAAAGTGGGTCTTTTAGACTTTAAAAAAGTCTAATGGCTAGTAGGTTCTAACTTAACTAAGTTAGGATTCAAAATGACTTAACAAAGTAAGAGGGAGGGTAATGAGCTATCTATGATCCAAGGGTCAATAGAGAGAATTTCTTTTGAACACAAGAACACAGACAACTTGATGTGAACTAGAACGTTCCATTACTAGGGGATAACTTAACAAAGTTAAAGATATAAGGCAAGAACATGTAACAACATGTACAATAATCAAGAACAACTTTTAACATCTTAATAAAGACGAAGAGAAAATAGTTAATAACCAACAATGCAAGCAAATAACATATGTAACAACAACAAGTTCATCTATAACATTCAAATAAGTTTGATGCAAACAAGTGACAACTTAAAGCAAGCATGTTATAAGGATCAAAGAAGATCAAATGTAACAACATAAGATCAACAAAAGCAAGTATGAACATGGTAAGGAAATGGATCAAATATATTTGAACATTTAAACATGTTAAAAAAACATGTATGAATCATACAAGATCCATCTCACAAGAAAAATCAAGTTACAAGTTGAAAAAGTTTGAGAACATCCAGGTAAAAAGTCTAAAAACACTTGTTTTCAAGTGGATCAAAGTATTTATAGGATAAACATCCTTGAATTATTTATTCACTCATTGAAAATAGACATGATAAGGAGTAGTTTTCAAAAATAATGGCATCAATAGCACAAAAAATGAGCAAGTTATGATCATTGAAAGTTGGTGCACCAAGAGGGCAAAAACTAGGGCAAGGCTAGGTCACAACCTAAGGGTCATTTGCATGAAGGATTGGAACTCAGTCAATTCTTAACCCAATGAAGTGAAACAAAAGTTAAAATTGTGTACTTTTGAACAACAAATTCAATGGTACCATTTTTTTCCCATACCATACACCCACAAGAAAACCCGATAACATATATGTTTGGGCAAGTTTGGTGACAACCAAAAGCATGAACATATGAACAACATTGTGTAGTGATGTGCTTGGTGAGACAAGTGTACAAACATCACATATAAATTATATATAGAGGTTTGCACAAAAGAAATTAAGCAATGCACACATGGTTTGACATATTGGATGTAAAATGCAAAAAGTGACTAGGTTGGGCCTAGTTTGTGACCTATCCAAAAGTTACAAGTTTTGATGCAAGAAATGGTTCACACATGACACATAACATAAACAAAACATATTCAAACAATGTACAACACCAAAACATAGCTAGAAGTCATGATAGCATGTGAAATGCAAGTGAAAAGTTCACATTTTGAGTTTTAGGCTTACCTCTTGAAGCAAGCTTCGGTAATAAGAAAACCAGAGATCTTGAGAGCTCTTCCAAGGTCTACAAATGCTCCAAGGATGATGAATGAGCGATCCAAATGAACTCCAAGCAAGTTGATGGGCAGAATGCCTTGTAAGTGAAGGAAAACTTCAAAATCCAAAGATTTCCAAAGCCAACTCCCTCAATCTTTGTTACAGAAGTAGGGAACCACCATGGACAGTTTAGATATGTTATTTATGAAGTGTTAGAGGTCTTAGAGCTCAAGGAAATGCAATGGATCAGTGACTGCTCTCTAAAGTGCAGAAAAGTCAACAAATGAGCTTTTGAGGGATGAATTTTGGATGGGATGAGTTTCTGGCCAAGGTGATGGTTTAGACAACTCTAACATATCATTTGTGATGTGTTTGAGGCCTTGTTTGAGTTGAAAGTGTTTGGAAAAGGTTTTGGAAGCTAAAATGCCAAACAGATTTGTAGTGTTTTGGAAATTTGTTTCAAGCTTGCAAGAACTTTGTGATTGAGTGGGAGGAAGAGTTGCATCTAGTTTCAAGCATGTAACTGGTGTGTCTTGGATGTAACAATGATGTTCAATTTATAGGCAAGACCTTGGATCTAGAGGTATGGGCAGAATGGTGTAAAATGCCAAGTTTAGCCTTCCATCATGAAAATCTTGGAGTTTTTCAAAGCAATCTCCATTTCTGACCATGAGCCACCCTAACAAGAGCTTCTCCATACCCTACATGTCATTTTCATCATGCTTGAGGGAATATGAGGTGACTAGTTGCAGCCAAGTTGGTGGTTTGATGATGGTAGCCACCATTTTTCTCTTTCCACACTATTCACTTTTGCAACTTGCATTTAAATAATGAATATCTTCATTTCTCATGTTTATTTTGTGGGATTTGATGCTAAACATGTTAAAAAACAATTTAAACATCATAAATGAGGCTTAATCCTTAATTAGAGCTGATTTGGGAAGCTTTGGAGTTAAAACACTCATGCTGAACTAGCCTTGCACAAGTGAGTTTTTGCCAACTTGTGGACCTTGGTTCTCTCTAACCATGAAGAGTTATGGAACCCAATTATACTTTTTAGAAAGTCCACATTAGGTACTACAACATTTATGTTTTATGTAGGAAGCCATTTGTCGCTACTGCGAAAATCGGCGCTGGCTATGACAGAAGAGTCGCCACCGTGCGTTATTTATCCCACAAGAGGGAAAGGAAACGCTCAGAGTAAAACTAACGCAAAGAGGGAAAGGAATGGCCGTCACAACCAAATCCTGGATTCGGGAGTCGGTTACGCAAGGGGAAGGTATTAGCACCCCTCACGTCCGTCGTACTCGACGGGATCCACGCTTGTTTTCTATCTAAGGGTGTGCTATTCTATCTACTCTATAGGTCTGGGTTAAAAAAAAGAAAATAAAATGACTCGGCAAAGTATCGCACTTTATGCCTACGTATTCCCGTCTGAAACGAGAAATCAGAGTCAACATAGTTCGCCTAACTACGGGCTAAGAGGGAAAGGTTGCTCGCTAGGATATCGCATCCTATGCCTACATACTTTCATACGGCATGAAAGATCAGAGCAAACTTAGTTAGGGCTACGGAAGACACAAGCTTGTCTGACAGTTTTTTTATCTCCTTAAGAAAGGGTTTTCCTGATTAAAGGTCTAAGAGGACATAACAGAGTCTGAATGTTTGTTGGAGTTTTTTTTACGAAAGAAATGTTTTTTAGTCTGTTTGTAACTTGTACTTCACTAAAGACTTGTGATCTGAGAGTGACTAGGTCGCATGTCACCCTAAGGGTACCATACTAAGCATCCAGGTTACTGAAGAGTGACCCTTCAACAACCTTTTCTCAAATGGCTTAAGGCTCGTAGCGTACAACACGCGTTATCCTTATTACTGTGTTTTTTGAATTGTTTTGAGATGAGAAGAGAAAGACCCTAAAACTATGGTTGAAAGGGGAACTAACCTAATGTTGTCATGCATGGGTCAGAACCTAATGTCTGTCATAATTTCCTCTTGCACAGAGGAAATCAGAGATCCTAGGGGATAAACAGCAAAAGAAAGCAAGCAACAAACAGTAAACAGTAAACAGTAAATAGTAAACATGTATGCTATGCAACATTACCAGAGAGGTAAGAGAGAAAACAATAGGCAAGAGGAGACAAGCTCCACCTTAAACCTAGAGGTAATCAGCACAATTAAATAGACAATACAGAGAAAAACAAAAGACACAGAGGAGGTAGCTCAGGCAGCAGTACCAAACTCCTACAACAACAGCAACTCTAAACAACAAAGTTGGAAAGACAACAAAGTTGACAACAAAGGCTTCATCTTCAAGCAAGCTTCTACCTTCAAGCTTCATCAATTTCCAAGCTCCAACAAGCACACTCCAAGAGGAGGATTAATCATCAAGATCAAGCTATAATGTTAGGGGACTTAATGACAACCAAAGGAAATCACTAAGAACTCAACATTGCAAATGAAAGGTATCCTCAAAATTCTACTCACTTGGGCATAACACTCATCCCTCCTAAGGAGAGATGAAGCTTCCCAAGGAGGATTTTATGTCATGGGATAGAATAGAGGCAAACAATGCACTCTATGTTTGAAGAAAGAATCAAAACTAGGTCTAAGGCACTTCCTATAACCCTAATTTCCTAAGCTCCTAAAAGAACCTCCACAAGAGGAAAAACTTTCAACTCCAAGATCCAATCCTCAATCCCAAGCATCTTCAATGAATCCAAAATCTCTAACAAAAAGAACTGAAGCTTAAACCAACTCCAGGGCAACCAACCAAACCAAACAAACAAAGGTACTCAAGACAGAACAACACAAACACAAGCAATTTGCAAAATACAACTAAAATAGAAGATTAAAATGAAAAATTATAATAAAATTCCTAGGGGAACATACATGCTTGAACAAACTAATGTAAAACGATTGAAGCCTAAATCAACTTCTATGTTATCTAAAAAATTCCTACATTGAGATAAGTCAAGGGAATCCACAAGTTTGGGAGGGTCCTAATCTCAATACCTAAAACAGATCCTAATATTATTCTAAAAATACACCAAAAATTCTAAGGGAACATACATGTCTACCCTAACACATACTAAAAAATCAAAGCTAAACTCAAAGCCAATTGGAAGAACTAAATTCAACAAAACAGATAGCCAATTATGCAAAAATAAAGAACAAAATAAAATGTGAAAAATCAAATAAAAATTGCAAAATGCATGAAATTATATTTTGTTAATCCCAGAAAACCATAAATTCCATAAGGATCATGAGGATATTTTTAAAATAATTTTGTGATCAAAATTGGAATTTATATGATTTTTGGAATAACAATGCAATTAAAATAAAACAAAATGAAATAAAAATGAATTAAAAACAGAAATAAACAAGAGCCAATGGATCAGGAGACCAGTCAATCCATCCAACGCGCTAGAGCTTGCCACCTCATTTATTTAAACGCAACATTTTGAATTAATCTGGAGTCAACAAAAAAACAAGTCCCAGCCACACGATCTGGTGGTCAGTCAATGGTCCAAGGTTGATCTAATGGCTCACACATCATCCTCTTCATTTTTCTGGTCATCTGAGTGGAGACACAGGGCGGTGGTGCGTGGTGGACAGAGAAGACTCTGGTCGTCTTCTCCGACGAGAGTCCAGTTTCAGGCAACCAAAAATGACAAACAAAATACCAAATCAACTCAGTTTTTCATGTACAATCCAAATCTCCACTCAAAATCCTCTAGATCTGGCTAGGTTTTAAAATTCAAAGGCAAACTCCAAATGCACCTCAATTCTGATCATCATCAAATCCTAAACTAAATACACAGAACTGTTCCTCATGCTTCCTAGGTCATCAACATCTATCCAATTCATGTCAATTCTTCAAGATCAAGCCGAATCGTGCCTAAACAGAATTCATACATGATCCTACATTGTCTCTAATTGTCCAAATTCCTATCCAGAAACGATCTACATCTCTTCCTGACTCTAAAAGCAAGCTCAAATCTAAATGAATCATTCTAAATCATGTAGAATATGGAGATTTACTAACCTGCTCTAGATCTGTTGACAGAGGTACTTAGAGCTCGTGATTTGCTTCCAAATGCTCCAGAAACTTTCAATGATCTACCAGAAAGAGATTGCACACCTCAATTTTGCTTGAATTGGCTCCAAACTCAGAATCCGAGTTGCAGTTGTGAAATTTCAATTGCTCTTGCTTGCTCTGGCGCAAAATGAAGCTCCAAATTGATCTGAACTCACTCTAATGAATATATAGAAGAGTTTCATGGGCCTTTGGATCCAAGTTGAAGCCCAAAACAGTGATTTGCATTTTCTGATTTTTCCTTCAAAGTTCACTATGACAGTCGTGCATTGCAAGCTTGGCATTGGTTTTAGAAGTTTTTAACACCTTGCACATGTCATTTAGAATGAGTTTGGATGGAGAAATTGGCCTGAATTGCCTTGTGTATGATTTTGCATATGTGACTTGTTCATGAAGTAACAACATTGAAAGTCATGGAATTATGCCTCAAATAAAAAATGTAAAAGTTTCAAAGTGTTCAAAATGAAATTTCTGGTCAGAAAATGTACTCATTTGCTTGGTTTTGGTCATCTAACTCAAAATCCCATTTTCCCCTCCTTTCCATATTTGAAAATTCTTCATTTTCAAGCCATTTCAAATGACTTTTTGATATGAGCAAAAACAAACTCTCATGACCACTTGGTTGCATTCAAAACATCATTCTAAGCAACTTTCATGTTGAACAATTTTCCATTTGAAGCATGCAAGTTGGAGATTTTGGCCCATGCTTGAAAATGACCTATAATCTCACTTTCCCAAAATACCCCTGACTTGTAAACCTCATAATTGAGTTCTACAAATCATATGGATGACTTCTAGTACAATTTAGAAAGATAAGATCATGAGGAACAACTTTCATGTTGGCCAAAAGTTCATGTGAAACCTCTTTCTAGGTCAAAAGTTGCTTGGAAGTCAAGTGACTTTCACAGATAAATTTTACATTCATCTGATGACCTGTAACTTGTCTGAACCATAACTTGAGTTCTATAAATGCACTGGAGGACTTCTAGTACTTAAATTAAATTTATTGAGATGCTCTACAAGTTCCATGTTGGCCAAAGATCCATTTGAAACTTGTATCTTGACTTATGTGGTCTTGAAGTTAGGCACTAAACAGGGTCATTTGCACTGAAACCCTAATTTAGCAACTTCCCACATTCTTGCTTCTTCTTGATTTGACTTTGGCACAACACCACAAATGTCTTATCACATCATTCCATGAACTCCATGACCTCAAAGTAGGCTTGAATGCTTTTCAATTGCACAATTGACCTAGGGTTGATCCAGATGAAACCCTAATTGCTGGCACCTCAAATGTGGCTCTTGCATTTGACACAATAGCTTGATTTAGCTCCAACATGGCCCTCTAGGCACTCCATGAGCTCTATACACATATCATATTCACACCTCATGCTCCCCATCCCATTGATGGTCCTCAGCTGATCAAGACCTCCCACCCCCTCCTGATGACTTGGATGACTTCTCAAGCTTGGATAAGATTTCTTGTTAGGCTTTTCTTGATAATAATCACACTTGATCTCCTGTTGGATGAATGATATGCCATGATATGAAAATGATAGAACTATGCAAATGATAGTGCAATGAAACATAAACCAGGTAAAAGATGTTGAGCAAATTTTGGGGTGCAACAGCTGCCCCTATTCAAGCGGCTTGGACCCGACTGGGTGAAGAGCGAACGACCTTCAAACGATCGAGGTAAAAGACGGTTGAATACCAAGAAACCCGGAAATTTTCCAACTGCAGAAATAGGCTGCAGAAACTGCTTGGGGAACAACACCCGTTGTGCTGAACCCAGTTGTTACGGCAACAACTGATCAAACTTCTAATAAAACCTTTGATTTCAACATTAACTCCCTGTGTGACGCCACAGGCATCGAATTAACTTTACGAGAAACAATCCCGTCCACAACGGGACTAAACTTCGTTAACACGAGGAAGGACTCCATCCACATGGATACAATTCTGTCTCTAATTGGAATAACGATCTCTGTCAGTCACAGGTAACAACTACACTGGGGATAATCCATCGATTACGGATAATAACTCCGCCCACACGAGTAGCAATCACCATCAACATAAGTGCAAATCGCTGTCAATCACAGGTACGATCTTTACACAAATAATAATCACCGTCAACACGGGTAGCTATCACTGTCAACACAGGTGCAAAACACTGTCAATCACATGTAACAATCTCTGTCAACACAGGCGCGATCTCTATCCATTACAGGTAACAATCTTTTCTTACGCTTTTACTAGGGAAATAACTCTGCCAACAACACAAGGAATAACTTTGGAGACTTCTACTGAGGAAATAGTTTTATCAACAAATAAGGAATAACTCTGCCAATAATACAGGAAAGTAACTCCGTCACCACTACGGGAAATAACTCTGCCAAATACAGGAAAGTAACTCTGCCAAATATAGGAAAATAACTCTGCCAAATGCAGGAAAATAATTATGCCAAATGCAGGAAAATAACTCCGTCACCACCACGGGAAATAACTCTGCTAAATACAGGAAAATAACTCTACCAAATACAGGAAAATAACTCTGTCACCACTACGGGCAATAACTCTGCCAAATACAGGAAAATAACTCCGTCACCACTACGGGCAATAACTCTGCCAAATACAGGAAAATAACTCCGTCACCACTACGGGCAATAACTTTGCCAAATACAGGAAAGTAACTCTGCCAAATACAGGAAAATAACTCTGCCAAATGCAGGAAAATAACTCCGTCACCACTACGGGAAATAATCTCTGGATACCGCTTCTCTGCCTATCTTTGCAGTAGCTAACTCCATCAATCAAATGGGTAACAAAATACAGGTCCAATCTTCAAACTTTTAGCGCGGACATGGCAGCAAATCTGAGAAGGACTCTACTGGGGATTTTCTGAATCCAAACTGCCATACACCTACTTTGACATAGGTGGCAACTTCGAAAAAATGATTCACGAAATCTTTTGATACTGACATTCCAACAATTTTGAAGAAATACTCCGCTGGAAGGGTAAGAGAAACTAATCCAAGCAACTCTGTGGGGAATAATGACCAAACGAACATTATCATTACACGTCTCACGCTGAGACCTTGCTTAGCTGATAATTAATTTGAGCAAGAGCTCCCTCCACCTGCAGGGAAAACAACACTTGAAAACAAAAGGTTAACCAACCTGACTTATGTTTCAAAATGCGTATGTTTGACAATGGCGTAATGCTCCATACGGCATGGAAATGCTACGCGTTTGGGTAGATGTGAATATGATGATATATGCAAATGCTAATGCAGGCTCAAACTGTTGAGAAACACTCTGGTATGCAATGGCTAAGAACAAAAAAAACCGACTCCGCTGGGGATGAACGGGTATTACAAAGTATTCCGGAAAAATAAATGCCGGAAACAACTCGGCTGGGGAGAGATCAGACATTTGGGAAGAAAACACAAACCCTTTCGGGGAAAGATGCGACCCTTCTGGGGAAGAACTACACTGTCGGGACACAATCTACAAACTCGAAGCTATAAACTCTGCTGAGGATAACCATCCTGACGAAAGAATGAAAAACCTGCAGGGAAAGTGAATAACCATCCTTCGGGGAGGCGTCCTCTGCCGAGGATATTGGTTTCGACCTGCTAGGGATATCCTACGGACAAATTCCATGAGAATACTCTTCAGGCGACATTCCTGGTGATACTCTCTCAAGGAGGACAATTCTACATCAGGTAGAAATAAGCGTCGTCTCCACTCTCTGGGGATAAGATGCGACTTGCTAAGGAACGACATCAACTGAAGTCAAGCCCTACGTCAAGAGACTTTGGCTGGGGAATACGATTCCTGACCGTTTGCTTCAAAGGTAAGGACCCTGCAAAACACAAACGAGACAAAACAAATCTACACAACAAAATCTATCCGATTTAATATCCGTGACGTTCATTCAGTCAATTCGAAGTTTTAGCAATTATTGGCAAGGGCCAGCGAGTTTATGCAAGTGCAAGTTCATCAAAACATTGGCATTTTTCACAAACAAAACAGTAAAGAACAAACATCAAGTACTGAATAACATGCTTTATTGAATGGGCCTGTAAATAGGCAAAACTTTGTACACTAGATGTAACTCCTGAAAAGAGGAAGTTACGCACAAGCAAAATACACTATATGCACAAGAAGCACAAAGAAAGATACAAAACAAATTTGATATATATGTCGGCAACGTGGTACAGACAAACACCATGAGTTGATTCTCCTATGACTCGCCCGACTCTGGCGCTTTCCCGGTACTCGATCTTCGGAAGAGATTGTCTTGGATACATGACCCTCAGGTATTCCCACACCACTAAGCAATGCAGTATCGAACTCGGACCGCAGTCATTTGCTTTTTCCAATCCCTAACTTTTGCGTGAATCGCCTTTTGCAGGTTTTCAATTCACCGGGATACCCTTTTTTGCCGAAGCTACCCTTTTCAGGTTTTCAACTTCGCGGGTGTACATTTTTTCAATTTTATCCCTAACTTTTGCCCGAACCTTTTATTCCTTTTTTATGGTTCGCCGGGATGCCCCATTTTTGCCTGGACTCTCTTTTTCTGTCCATCGGGTCACTTTAAGCAAAGTATTTTTTAACTGCGTCCGAATTCACAGGAGACGTAAAGTCCTCACCATCCATGGTGGACAACAACAAGGCTCCTCCAGAGAAAACCTTTCTGACGACATATGGACCCTCGTAGTTGGGAGTCCATTTTCCCCTGTGATCCAATTGTGGTGGGAGAATCTTTTTCAACACAAGATCGCCCGTCTGAAAGCTTCGAGGGCATACCTTCTTATCATAAGCTTTCTTCATCCGACTTTGATACAACCGACCATATGCGAGAGAAGCCAGTCTCTTCTCATCCATTAAACTGAGCTGGTTCAGTCTATCTTTTACCTATTCTGCCTCATCAAGTTGGACATCACGCAAAACCCTCAGAGAAGGAATCTCCACCTCCAATGGTAATACTGCCTCCATGCCATACACCAATGAGAAAGGGGTTGCCTCGGTTGACGTACGTACCGTCGTACGATAACCGTGCAAAGCGAAAGGCAACATCTCATGCCAGTCCTTATAAGTCACAACCATCTTCTGAACAATCTTCTTTATGTTCTTATTGGCCGCTTCAACAGCGCCATTCATCTTGGGCCGATAAGGAGAAGAGTTGTGATGCTCGATCTTGAAATTCTGACACAGCTCTTTCATCATCTTGTTATTCAAGTTTGAACCGTTGTCGGTGATAATCCGCTCCGGGATTCCATATCTGCAGATAATATCTCTTTTGATAAATCTGGCTACCACTTGTTTGGTGACATTAGCATATGACGCTGCTTCCACCCATTTGGTGAAGTAATCAATAGCTACCAAAATGAACCGGTGTCCGTTTGATGCCGTGGGCTCAATCTTGCCAATCATATCAATTCCCCACATCGAGAAAGGCCACGGTGATGACATAACGTTCAAAGGGCTCGGAGGCACATGAATTTTGTTCGTATAAATTTGACATTTATGACACCGTTTCGTGAACTTGAAACAATCGGTTTCCATCGTTAGCCAATAGTAACCTGCCCGCAACAGTTTTCTCGTCATTACATGTCCCCCAGCATGCGTACCAAATGTACCTTCATGGATCTCTTCCATGAGCAACTTAGCCTCTTTCTCGTCCACACATCGCAACAACACCAAGTTGTGGTTTCTCTTGTACAGGACGCCATCCAGATTCAAATAAAAATTGCCAGCCAATCTCCTATGAGTCTTCTGATCTCGACTGGATGCCCCAGCCGGATACTCTTGGTTCTTCAAGAAATTCTGGATATCGAAATACCACGGTTTGCCATCAGATGCTTCCTCAATGGCGAATATAAAGGCGGGCCTATCAAGGCGAGATATAACAATCCTGGGAGCCTCATTCCAGAAGTTAACTTTATACATTGAAGACAACGTCGCAAGAGCGTCAGCCATCTGATTTTCTGCTCGTGGTACATGGTGCAATTCCACCTTGTCAAAGAAAGGCAACAATCTCCTTACATAATTCATATAGGGTATCAGATTGGGCTGCCGCGTCTCCCATTCTCCTTTAATCTGGTTGACCACTAGAGCAGAGTCCCCGTATACATCAAGATACTTAATTCTCAAATCAATAGCCTCTTCAAGACCTATGATGCACGCCTCATATTCAGCCTCATTATTGGTAACTGGAAAGGTCAATTTAGCAGTAAAGGGAATGTGCGTCCCTTGAAGAGTAGTGATAATTGCCCCTATTCCACTACCGTAGGAATTAACAGCACCATCAAATATCAACTGCCATTTGGAACCCAACTCTGGACCTTCATCCGGAAACGGCTCATCACAATCTTTCATTTTCAAGTACATGATATCCTCGTCAGGAAAATCAAACCTCATTGGTTGGTAATCTTCAATCGGCTGCTCCGCTAGGTACTCTGACAGAACACTACCTTTGATAGCCTTTTGAGAAACATATTGAATATCATATTCTGTCAGCACCATCTGCCATCGAGTAATCCTCCCGGAGAGTGCTTGCTTTTCAAATACGTATTTGATCGGACCCATCTTCGAAATTAGCATGGTTGTATGGTTTAACATGTATTGTCTTAAACATTTGGCAGCCCAGGCTAGCGCACATCACGTTTTTTTGGGCATTGAGTAACGGTACTCACATTCTGTGAACTTTTTACTCAAGTAGTAAATCGCATGCTCTTTGCGTCCAGTCTCGTCATGTTGACCGAGAACACAACCCATACTTTCCTCAAGAACCGTCAAATACATAATCAATGGTCTCCCGGCTACTGGGGGTATCAATATTGGAGGTTCCTGCAAATATTCTTTTATTTTTTCAAACGCCCTTTAACAATCTTCATTCCAGGTCACAGCCTGATTCCTTTTCAACAATTTGAATAATGGCTCGCATGTAGCGGTTAGGTGAGATATGAACCGAGCAATGTAGTTCAACCTCTCTAAAAACCCACGCACTTCTTTTTCTGTTTTAGGCGTTGGCATTTCTTGTATTGCTTTTATCTTAGCAGGATCAACCTCAATTCCTTTTTCGCTCATAATAAACCCCAATAGTTTACCGGATCTCACTCCAAAAGTGCACTTGTTAGGATTCAGCCTCAGCCTGAATTTCCTAAGCCTCTTGAACAATTTCAGCAGATTAACCAAATGTTCTTCCTCCGTCTGGGATTTGGCAATCATATCATCAACATAAACCTCGATCTCTTTATGCATCATGTCATGAAAGAGCGTCGTCATAGCACGTTGATATGTTGCCCCAACGTTCTTCAAACCAAAGGGCATCACTTTGTAGCAAAATGTTCCCCATGGGGTAATGAAGGTTGTTTTCTCCATGTCTTCTGGCGCCATTTTTATCTGATTATAGCCTGAGAAGCCATCCATGAAGGAGAATACGGAGAATTGAGCAGTGTTATCGACCAACACATCGATATGAGGAAGCGAAAAGTTGTCCTTTGGGCTCGCCCTATTCAAATCACGATAGTCCACGCACATCCGTACCTTACCGTCTTTCTTTGGTACAGGTACTATATTGGCGACCCATGATGGATAAGTTGTAACAGCAAGGAAACCAGCATCCCACTATTTCTGAACTTCCTCCTTAATCTTCACAGACATATCTGGTCTGGTTCTTCTAAGTTTCTGCTTAACAGGCGGACAATCTTCTCGCAATGGTAGACGATGAACAACCATGTCGGTATCCAATCCTGGCATATCCTCGTACGACCAAGCAAAGATATCACTGTACTCTTGCAACATCTTAATCAGACCTTGCTTGATGTCGCTTTGCAGTGTAGCCCCTATCCGGATGTTCCTGACAACTCCCTCGGACCCCACGTTGATAATCTCAATCTCCCTCTGATGAGGCAGAATAATTCTTTCTTCTTATTTCAACAGTCGAGTCAGCTCTTCTGGCAAGTCGCTATCCTCAACAATCTCTTCCTCAGCTTGAAATACCGGGTGCTCGAAGTCAAAGCGAGTCATAAGAAGTTCGTGTTCGGTGTCATCTGAAATATGAATCCTGCAAAGGAAATGGTTAAATGCTTCAAATGAGTGCAAACAAAGCTCATAACCACATTGCCATTTATTGTTAAAATAAAAACAGGAAAAACAGGGAACACAAAATTTGTATGAGAAAAACGCCTTTATTCAATGATTAAACAGTGCATACACATAAGCAGGTGGCCCTAAAACAAATCACTATGCCCCGGGTAGGACACGGGATTATACAATAATCAAGAAAATAAATCATTACTGTTTTGTAGTCACTGGGACAATTTCCCGGATGGACCAGTTGCATAGACTTTGTCCTGGCACGCTAGGCTTGATCCACGCGTCCATATTGCAATCACTATCTCCGTCTTCAGAGTCGGAAACAACATTAATCGTCTCAAAGCAGACTCCCTTTGGAGTAATCATCACTGGTCCTCTGAACTTGGGTGCTTTCTGTGAAGAAGATGCTGATGTTGGGCGGTACCCTAGTCCAAACTTGTCCATCTTGACAGGAATTTACAGCACTTGACCCCAACCCTTGGTATCACCAGTCTGAACCAATGCTTGAGCGTCTTTGTACGAAGCCACAATAACCTCTGGCACTTTGCTGGGAACACTGGACTTGTCTTTGATTTTCAACCTTTCAAAGGCTTGGTAGGGCGTTTCATGGATTTCTCCATCCACTTCAACGTACTTGAATGATGAGAGATGACTGACCAAGATGTCCTCTTCCCCACAAATAGTAACGATGCCACCCCCGGCTTCAAACTTAAGCTTCTGATGCAGCGTGGACGTCACAGCCCCTGCAGAGTGTATCCACGGATGCCCAAGTAAACAGCTATAAGCTGGATGAATATCCATGATATAAAATTCAGTGTCAAATATTTCCGACCCGACCTACAACGGCAACGTTATCGATCCAAACACCAACCTTCTCGTTCCATCAAACGCCCTCACAACCAAGTCACTTGGTGTGCAAATAATTCCTCGGATATCCAACTTCATCATAGCCTTCTTAGGCAATACATTTAGAGATGATCCGGTATCCACAAGAACGTGTGACATTACGGTGCCCCAGCATTCCACCGATATGTGCAAAGCCATATTATGCTCTCGGCCTCTGGGTGTTAGATCAAAATCAGTGAAACCCAAACTATGTCCAGCATTGACATGCGCCAGTACCCCCTCTAGCTGGTTGACAGAAACCTCCTGAGGTACAAATAACGTGTCCAATATCTTCAACAAAGCGTTTCGATGAGCCTCAGAACAAAGCAACAAAGATTGGATTGAAAATTTTGAGGGTGTCTGTTGTAAGTGCTCAACAATCTTATAATCGCTCTTGCAAATTAGCCTCATAAACTCTTCTACATCCTTGAGCGACGTGTCTTTCTCTTTCAACTGGGATGGTCCACTTTCATTCACCTTGGCCTTGCCTTTAGCAATCCTCTCTGCTTCAACTTTAGGTGCGGTGAATATTCTTCCACTACGAGTCATGCCTCCCGTTCCAACAACATTGTCAACTGTCCCCGCCGGCCGGCTATTCACCTCAATCTTTTCTCCATTACAGTACGCTTCTAACCCATATGTCCATGGAACAACTTTTGTACTCTCAAAAGGAACATGTCCTGCTTTTGTTATTGTGATAGTCGGCCGCTTGGCGGGCGCCGATATCGTAATAGTCTTCCTTGGGATCGTAACAGTTGCAATCTCATCCTGCTTTTCAAACAATGCCTCAACGGGCTTCTCGACAGCGGTCTAATCAAATTGCAAAATCCCCTCATCTATCATGGCTTGGATACCTCTTTTCAAATTAGAGCAACCCTCTGGTTGGGTCCAGCAATCCAGACAATATTCGTCACATCCGGGGAATACGCCCCCTTTCAACAGTCTACTTTTAACACAACTCAACGGTGTCTTTAATTCATTCACATCCATAACCAAGTTCAAATTCTCTTTCGTTATGATAGCATTCACTCCATGATTCGGCATGGGTTGTTGTACAATATTGGGACCATCCTGACCAAAGTTAATGGCCTTACTATCAAGCAAATCTTGAACCTTATGTTTGAAAGCATGGCAACCTTCAATATCATGTCCGAGCGCCCCGGAATGAAAATCACAATGTTTACCAGCGTCAAAACCAAATGGAGGAGTGCCCGTCAACGGGGCCATCATTCTCTTTTCAACCAAATTCAAACCCAACAACGTTTGAAGAAGTTCGGCATAAGTTGAAGGAGGTGCTTCAAATACTCTCTTTGGCCTACCCTCTTGAATTTTACGCTGAGCAGGGTGCATTCTCTGTTGCGGCGGCTATTGTTGCCGTTGTTGTTGTTGTTGTTGTTGTTGTTGTTGTTGTTGTTGTTGTTGTTTTTACTGAGGTATCGGGATAGTAACACTAGCAACTTGCTGTGGCTGATACTGATTCCTATCTCTTCCACGACCTCGACCACCATATACCGCACTGGCGTCGCCTTGTCTCCTTCCACCAAAGGCTTTCCTTGCACCTCCAATTGAGGTGGATTCACCTGCCTGAATCTTCCCAATCTTAATTCCGTTTTCAATTCGTTCTCCCATGAGAATCATGTTGGAGAAACTACCCATCGAAACATTAAGCAATTTGCCGTAATACATTCCAGAGAATGTTCCAATAAACATATCAATCAACTCTCTTTCAACCAAAGGGGGATGAACCCTAGCCGCAATATCACGCCAACACTACGCGTACTCCTTGAAGCTCTCACCATTCTTCTGAGACAAACTCTGCAGCTGAACCCTGTTTGGCGCCAAGTCACTATTATACTGGTAATGTTTAACAAAAGCATCAGTCAATTCTTTCCAGCTTCTAATTTGGGTGGGCTCCAGTCCCATGTACCATTCCAGCGATGGTCCCGATAAACTGTCTTGAAAGAAATGCATAAGCATCTTCTCGTCGTCAGAGTATGCAGACATTCTTCTGTTATAAGAATATACATGAACTCTAGGGCATGTATCCCCCTTATACTTGTCAAATGTTGGAGCTTTGAATTTCAAAGGCACCCTCCGCCCAGGCACTAGTCCCATGGTGGTCATATCTAACCCAGCAAAGTTCTGATTGGCTATCCCTTTGATCTGCTCTTCCAGCATTTTGAACCTCCTATCATTATCATTAGGCCTTTCAAATGCCACGCCTTGTCCAAAGAAAGCGTCTTCCTGGCGATCCTCGCCCCAGTTCAGATTCTCATTGCCATATCCCTCGTAACCAGCGTTACGGCCATATCCCTGTTGATTGAAAATAGGACCCCGTCCTCTGTTACCGAATCCTTGGTTGACCCCACCTAGTCCATAACCAGTGTTGAAAGGCACCATCCTAGCACCGTTGTTGTTCATGTTACCAAAGCCAACATCACCGTTTCCATACCCTTGATTGTTGTTACCATAGCCATCGTAGCCAAAGCCTTGATTGTTGAAACCAAAATTACCATCACGATTACCATTGCCAAACCCTTGGTTATTGTTTCCAAAACCAGTATTGTCACCTAACCCTTGATCAGCATCTCCAGCATTGCCAGTGTTGTTAACAACATTCCCATCACCATTTCCAGTGTTACCATTACCAGTGTTACCATTACCAGTGTTACCATTATCAGCACCAGCACCAGTATTTCCATTGCCATTGCCATCACCGGCACCAACTCCACCACTTGTAGGAACGACCATTGTCGGTATCCCATCCTCCCTGTGAGGAGTTCCAACAGAGTGATAATCAGTATTTCCATTCGCCCGCACCAGCAGCGGTTGCACCAGAGTCTGGAGATTCTCTTGGCCCTTGACCACGGTTTCCATTGCTTGCATGAAAAGTGCCAACTTCTCATAAATTTCCTGCATCTCGACTTGAACTTGATCCATTATTCTCTTGCAGTTGTTCCTGGTAGAATAACGGTGCGTTCTCGGGTTGTCAATCCTGAAACCTGTGAGATGCAGGAAATAAGATACAGATTCAAAAAAACTGATCATGCAATATGAGTATGCAGATGCAAACGTATAAGTATGTTACAAGTTATATTCCCTCCTGATTCTAGTTTCAGAGAGAAGGCCATTATGACAATGGAGTCCCAATCAAGCAAGCAAGGAATCAGAAAATCCTCATACATAAACGAATGCCAAGAGGCAAAGTACAAGAGTACCACTGAATGCAGCTGAAAAGACCTCGGCCAACAATCCTGGCGATGGTCAAAATACAAGTACAAAAGCAAAGCATAGATGAATCAGGCCAAATGACGCGCTCTGACATCTTCCAATATCCCCAACGTCTCCGAATGACCTAGTCTGGAGATTAGTTCTTGTATCAGTAATGCATATCGCTCAGCAGTGGATCTCAGCTTTTTGGCGTCATCCTTGTAGGTTCCTTCGCCAAAACACTCGTCGAGTCTGCATCTCTTGAAGCCGGCCTTCAATTCACAACCCCTCAACTCCTTGCCAAGGTCACTCAATCTAAGCTCAACAGCGTTCCTAAGCGATGTCTCTTCAGCGATCTTCGCATCCTGGGCTCTAATCTGCGCCTCTAGCGTGGCAATCTGCAGCTTCAACTCATCCTCACGCTCCTTCTGCTTGGTAAGCATGGTATTCCATAATGTTTCCCACTTGCCGAGTCGGGAATAAGCTTTGTTTAAGAGTTCCTTCTTGGAAGCAAGCACCTTGCTAACACCGTTCAAGGCTATTCCCACTTTTTCCCTCTTGTTGGTTTCTTCAGTCAAATCTGAACCCAACCTATTAATCAACTCAGTCTGTTTCTTCACAGTGAAGGTAGCTTCATTCTTCTCATGACGCAACTGGAAGATCTCTTTCTCTAACTCATCATTGGCTTTCTTCAATTCTTCGCTTTCAGCCAACAATTTGTTATACTTCTCAATCTCTACCGAAGTAGGTACCTCAATCACTGGAAGATACAGAGGTTCCATAACAGGATATGGCATCAAGGAAATCCTAGTTCTCTCGTGGATCCAAGCCAAATAAGGATCATAAGCTTTGTTGTTGCTCTTACCTAGCAAAACTTTCCCTCTCCTATGGATGTTAGCCCATGCATGTCTCAACCTGATCAAAACAGCCTCGTCTAATAAGCCCGTGAGATACATAGATTCCTGTATCTCAACCTCAATAGGAGCATCTCTCAAGGCATAACCAAACTATCTCACCAACAGAGAAGGGTTATAGTTGATACAGCCTTTCCGTCCAATCAAAGGGACATTCGGAAAGCCACTGCAACTATATATAATATCAGTGCCAAGCATGCTCTGATCAAACCAAATGATGTTCTCAGCAGACAGCCCCATCAACCGGGAAGACCAATCCAAAGTATCAACAACATCAACAAAAGGCCCTGTCTTCGGAAGATGTCCCTGGAACCACCTGTACAAAAGAGGAAGACAGCAGGAAACATTCTTGCCACGACGTTTCTCATTCTTGTAGTGAATAGAATGATAAACATCGCCCAAGAGAGTAGGAACTGGATTCTTCGAGGCAAGAATCAAGAAAGCATCTGAGTCAACAAAATCTGGCACATTGGGAAACAAGACAATCCCATAGATGCAGATAGCTAGAATGGCACTGAAGGCAACCCAACATCCGCTCTTCGCGCACTGTCTAGCCTTCTCAACCAGGACAGATAGGTGAAAACCATAGGCTCCGTTCAGCTTGACCAACCCTCCAGGGAACTCAGAAGCGTCTAAACTGACCATCTCAGCAAGTGTAGCCAACTCAGGCTCAGCATCAAGGGCATCTGGTCCAACACAGGAATTCCCAACATAGCAGAATACTCCTCCAAAGTGGGTGCCAGGATATAGTCGGGGAACAGGAAACATCTCAGCTGAGGCTCATAAAACTGCATCAAAGTATACACCCCAGTCGTCTCAAATGCCGAAGGCCTGTACAACAAACTAAGCAATCTCCCATAAGATACTCTGAACTCAGCCCTCACTCTCTCATCTGCTCGAGCAACTAATCCCAGCAAGGAACTGATATCTGGCCAATGCAACCGGTAAGCATCTGTCCTCTTCATGGACTCCATGTCTGGCTAGAAGATACACTAGAATCAGAGGGGAATGATCACATCTGCAACATAAATACACGTTAATGAAATGCAAACATGAAAATGCACATGCATATGCAAACAGGAGATCAAGTGCAATGCTGATGAACAGTGCTGCTCTGTACTGAAGCCTGAGAACCATCAAATCTTCGTCTCAAACCAAACTAGCCACTCAAAAGAACCCTGTAACCACATCTCACTGACAGAGATAAACCAGGTACTCTAAGGTCAAAGGTTTCCTGCAAACAGACCTACCTACCCCTCACAGGTATGTACTTAACTCGCAGACGAGGTATGGCATCCTATGCAGGTTCAACGTCACAGACTTTCAAGAGCGATGATACGATACCCAGAAGGTGTGGCATCATCATCCTTTGAAGTGGCCTCACTTAGTTGAATCCCAAATGATAGGTCCCCAGAGTCGACAATCCTCGGGTCAGACAACTTGTCGAGCCCTAAGGGCCAGGCAAGATGCATCAAAGAGAATCTCGTCCGAGCACAGATTTCGCGGCTAGCTGGTGCAAGCTAAGCAAGCAGGCTAACCACTACTCTCTACTTCTAAGTCTATGTGCAAACTCAAGCCCAGGTCCGGATTATCTCTCAATCTAAACCTCTTCCCAGCACAACAATAATAATATAATACAAAAAGTAAAGGCAGAAAGGTAAATACATACAAAACCCCCAGACGGGAAAACAAGCGCTAGGATTGACTCGCATAGGGAACCGTTGGAGTCCCTAGTAGAGTCGCCAGCTGTCGCTAATGCGAAAATCGGCGCCGGCTATGACAGAAGAGTCGCCACCGTGCGTTATTTATCCCACAAGAGGGAAAGGAAACTCTCAGAGTAAACCTAACGCAAAGAGGGAAAGGAATGGTCGTCGCAACCAAATCCTGGATTTGGGAGTCGGTTACGCAAGGGGAAGGTATTAGCACCCCTCACGTCTGTCGTACTCGACGGGATCCACGCTTGCTTTCTATCTAAGGGTGTGTTATTTTATCTACTCTATAGGTCTGGGTTAAAAAAAAGAAAAGAAAATGACTCGGCAAAGTATCGCACTTTATGCCTACGTATTCCCGTCTGAAACGAGAAATCAGAGTCAACGTAGTTCGCCTAACTACGGGCTAAGAGGGAAAGGTTGCTCACTAGGATATCGCATCCTATGCCTACGTACTTTCATACGGCATGAAAGATCAGAGAAAACGTAGTTCGGGCTACGGAAGACACAAGCTTGTCTGACAGTTTTTATCTCCTTAAGAAAGGGTTTTCCTGATTAAAGGTCCAAGAGGACATAACAGAGTCTGAATGTTTGTTGGAGTTTTTTTTACGAAAGAAATGTTTTTTAGTCTGTTTGTAACTTGTACTGCACTAAAGACTTGTGATCTGAGAGTGACTACGTCGCATGTCACCCTAAGGGTACCATACTAAGCAGTCAGGTTACTGAAGAGTGACCCTCCAACAACCTTTTCTCAAATGGCTTAAGGCTCGTAGCGTACATCACGCGTTATCCTTATTACTGTGTTTTTTTGAATTGTTTTGAGATGAGAAGAGAAAGACCCTAAAACTATGGTTGAAAGGGGAACTAACCTAATGTTGTCATGCATGGGTCATAATCTAATGTCTGTCATAATTTCCTCTTGCACAGAGGAAATCAGAGATCCTAGGGGATAAACAACAAAACAAATCAAGCAACAAACAGTAAATAGTAAACAGTAAACAGTAAACATGTATGCTATGCAACAGTACAAGAGAGGCAAGAGAGAAAACAATAGGCAAGAGGAGACAAGCTCCACCTCAAACCTAGAGGTAATCAGCACAATTAAACAGACAATACAGAGAAAAACAAAAGACACAGAGAAGGTAGCTCAGGCAGCAGTACCAGACTCCTACAACAACAACAGCTCTAAACAACAAAGTTGACAGCAAAGGCTTCATCTTCAAGCAAGCTTCTACCTTCAAGCTTCATCAATTTCCAAGCTCCAACAAGCACACTCCAAGAGGAGGATTAATCATCAAGATCAAGCTATAATGTTAAGGGACTTAATGACAACCAAAGGAAATCACTAAGAACTCAACATTGCAAATGAAAGGTATCCTCAAAATTCTACTCACTTGGGCATACCACTCATCCCTCCTAAGGAGAGATTAAGCTTCCCAAGGAGGATTTTATGTCATGGGATAGAATAGAGGCAAACAATGCACTCTATGTTTGAAGAAAGAATCAAAAACTAGGTCTAAGGCACTTCCTATAACCCTAATTTCCTAAGCTCCTAAAAGAACCTCCACAAGAGGAAAAACTTTCAACTCCAAGATCCAATCCTCAATCCCAAGCATCTTCAATGAATCCAAAAGTTCCAACAAAAAGAACTCAAGCTTAAACCAACTCCAGGGCAACCAACCAAACCAAACAAACAAAGGTACTCAAGAGAGAACAACACAAACACAAGCAATTTGAAAAATACAACTAAAATAGAAGATTAAAATGAAAAATTATAATAAAATTCCTAGGGGAACATACATGCTTGAAAAAACTAATGTAAAACGATTGAAGCCTAAATCAACTTCTAAGTTATCTAAAAAATTCCTACATTGAGATAAGTCAAGGGAATCCACAAGTTTGGGAGGGTCCTAATCTCAATACCTAAAACAGATCCTAATATTATACTAAAAATACACCAAAAATTCTAAGGGAACATACATGTCTACCCTAACACATACTAAAAAATCAAAGCCAAACTCAAAGCCAATTGGAAGAACTAAATTCAACAAAACAGATAGCCAATTATGCAAAAATAAAGAACAAAATAAAATGTGAAAAATCAAATAAAAATTGCAAAATGCATGAAATTATATTTTGTTAATCCCAGAAAATCATAAATTCCAGAAGGATCATGAGGATATTTTTAAAATAATTTTGTGATCAAAATTGGAATTTATATGATTTTTGGAATAACAATGCAATTAAAATAAAACAAAAGGAAATAAAAATGAATTAAAAACAGAAATAAACAAGAGCCAATGGATCAGGAAACCAGTCAATCCATCCAACGCGCTAGAGCTTGCCACCTCATTTATTTAAACGCAGCGTTTTGAAGTAATCTGGAGTCAACAAAAAAACAAGTCCCAGCCACATGATCTGGTGGTCAGTCAATGGTCCAAGGTTGATCTAATGGCTCACACATCATCTTCTTCATTTTTCTGGTCATCTGAGTGGAGACACAGGGCGGTGGTGCGTGGTGGCGGGAGAAGACTCCGGTCGTCTTCTTCGGCGAGAGTCCAGTTTCAGGCAACCAAAAATGACAAACAAAATACCAAATCAACTCAGTTTTTCATGTACAATCCAAATCTCCACTCAAAATCCTCTAGATCTGGCCAGGTTTTAAAATTCGAAGGCAAACTCCAAATGCACCTCAATTCTGATCATCATCAAATCCTAAACTAAATACACATAACTGTTCCTCATGCTTCCTAGGTCATCAACATCTATCCAATTCATGTCAATTCTTCAAGATCAAGCCGAATCGTGCCTCAATAGAATTCATACATGATCCTACATTGTCTCTCATTGTCCAAATTCCTATCCAAAAACAATCTACATCTCTTCCTGACTCTAAAAGCAAGCTCAAATCTAAATGAATCATTCTAAATCATGTAGAATATGGAGATTTACTAACCTGCTCTAGATATGTTGACAGAGGTACTTAGAGCTCGTGATTTGCTTCCAAATGCTCCAGAGACTTTCAATGATCTACCATAAAGAGATTGCACACCTCAATTTTGCTTGAATTGACTCCAAACTCAGAATCCGAGTTGCAGTTGTGAAATTTCAATTGCTCTTGCTTGCTCTGGCGCGAAATGAAGCTCCAAATTAATCTGAACTCACTCTAATGAATATATAGAAGAGTTT
Source organism: Lathyrus sativus (assembly GCA_963859935.3). Taxonomy (NCBI): domain Eukaryota; kingdom Viridiplantae; phylum Streptophyta; class Magnoliopsida; order Fabales; family Fabaceae; genus Lathyrus; species Lathyrus sativus. The sequence goes on along the minus strand of OZ012740.1, from coordinate 140,909,196 downwards.
CATGGGCCTTTGGATCCAAGTTGAAGCCCAAAACAGTGATTTGCATTTTTTGATTTTTCCTTCAAAGTTCACTATGACAGTCGTGCATTGCAAGCTTAGCATTGGTTCTAGAAGTTTCTAACACCTTGCACATGTCATTTAGAATGAGTTTGGATGGAGAAATTGGCCTGAATTGCCTTGTGTATGATTTTGCATATGTGACTTGTTCATGAAGTAACAACATTGAAAGTCATGGAATTATGCCTCAAATAAAAAATGTAAAAGTGTAAAAGTGTTCAAAATGAAATTTCTGGTCAGAAAATGTACTCATTTGCTTGGTTTTGGTCATCTAACTCAAAATCCCATTTTTCCCTCCTTTCCATATTTGAAAATTCTTCATTTTCAAGCCATTTCAAATGACTTTTTGATATGAGCCAAAACAAAGTCTCATGACCACTTGAATGCACTCAAATTATCATTCTAAGCAACTTTCATGTTGAACAATTTTCCATTTGAAGCTTGCAAGTTGGAGATTTTGGCCCATGCTTGAAAATGACCTATAATCTCACTTTCCCAAAATACCCCTGACTTGTAAACCTCATAACTTGAGTTCTACAAATCAGATGGATGGCTTCTAGTACAATTTAGAAAGCTAAGATCATGAGGAACAACTTTCATGTTGGCCAAAAGTTCATGTGAAACCTCTTTCTAGGTCAAACGTTGCTTGGAAGTCAAGTGACTTTCACAGATAAATTTCACATTCATCTGATGACCTATAACTTGTCTGAACCATAACTTGAGTTCTATAAATCCACTGGAGGACTTCTAGTACTAAAATTAAAGGTATTGAGATGCTATACAAGTTCCTTGTTGGCCAAAGATCCATTTGAAACTTGTATCTTGACTTATGTAGTCTTGAAGTTAGGCACTAAACAGGGTCATTTGCACTGAAACCCTAATTTAGCAACTTCCCACATTCTTGCTTCTTCTTGATTTGACTTTGGCAAAACACCACAAATGTCTTATCACATAATTCCATGAACTCCATGACCTCAAAGTAGGCTTGAATGCTTTTCAATTGCACAATTGACCTAGGGTTGATCCAGATGAAACCCTAATTGCTGGCACCTCAAATGTGGCTCTTGCATTTGACACAATAGCTTGATTTAGCTCCAACATGGCCCTATAGACACTCCATGAGCTCTATAAACATATCATATTCACACCTCATACTCCACATCCCATTGATGGTCCTCAGCTGATCAAGACCTCCCACCCCCTCCTGATGACTTGGATGACTTCTCAAGCTTGAATAAGATTTCTTGTTAGGCTTTTCTTGATAATAATCACACTTGATCTCCTGTTGGATGAATGATATGCCATGATATGCAAATGATAGAACTATGCAAATGATAGTGCAATGAAACATAAACCAGGTAAAAGATGTTGAGCAAATTTTAGGGTGCAACACCGTTCCACTTGAAACTAGGTCAAAACCCCTTGTGAAAATGCTGAAAACTTGACTTACAAGTCAAGAAATCTTGAAATTTCTAAGTGTATTTCCCCCCTCTTGCCTTTTTTTGCTTATAAATCAAAATCCATGCATTGTTTGCTGATGAGTGCCTGTATCACTTTTGAAGAACTCATTGAGACCTTTCCAACAAGATTTTAAACACTCCATTTGGATGTGTGGTTAGGAAGTTATGACCTGACCCTTTTTCAAAACCCTAAATTTCCCGAATTTTCGATTACTTCTCAATTCTTCATCAATTATTCACCAAACTTCAAGATTAGATATTAAATGATGTTGGTGTTGCACCCCAAAATTTGCCCAACCTTTTCTTAACTTGGTTTATGTTTCATTTCATTTCTTTCTAGCATTTGCATTGCATAACATGTTTCATTGAACAGGGGATCAAGAGGTTGTGTATCACAAGAGGAGTCTACTCAGAGTGTTGAGCCTAAGCAAGGGGTGTTACTCAAGTTTGGGTGGTCATCAAGTCATCAGGAAATGGGCAATAGTCTTGTGAAAGGATTGATGGATGTATGTGGGTCAACTCCTAACTTGGAGGCCAGTCAAAAATCATCTGAGATTTGTAAAGTCATGATTATAGGTATAAGATGTTGAGAGAGCTCATTGAGTGCTTTGAGAGCCATTTGGAGCTTATTCAAGTTGTTGTATGAAGTGGAACAAACCACAATCGAAGATGTTGCATCTAGGGTTTTCATCTGGTCAACCCTCAGTTAACTGTGAAATTGGAGGAGATTAAAACTCAATTCCAAGTCTCTATGGTCATGGGATGTTGTGTTAAGATACATGAGACATCATTTCAAGTTCAATTCATCAAGGGTCAAGAGTGTGAGAAGTTACTAAATTAGGGTTCTCAGGGTAAAATCCTCTATTTAGTGCCTAACTTCAAGACCACCTCTCAAGATACAAGTTTCATCTCAACTTTTGACCAATATGAAATTTGTAGATCATGTTCTTAGCTTTATTTTGAGTACTAGAAGTCCTTGATTGGATTTGTAGAACTCAAGTTATGATGCAGACAAGTTACAGGTCATCAGACGAATGTGAGTTTGGTCAACAAAAGTCAACAAACTTCCAATCCATTTTTGACCTAGAAGGATGTTTCTCCTCAACTTTTGGCCAGCATGGAAGTTGTAGATCTTGGTCTAGCTTTTCAAAAAGTACTAGAAGTCTTTCATCTGATTTGTAAAACTCAAGTTATGGGGCTTGCAAGTCAGGGGTATTTTGGGAAAGTGAGATTATAGGTCATAAAATTATAGGTCCATTTCATCATCTTGCACACTTAAAATGAAGATTTTTCCAACATCAAATGTGCTCCAAATGGTGTCAATTGTTCAACCAAACATTGAGAAGTCATGGATTAGGCTTGGAATGAAGAATTGATGGGTGAATTTTCATGGAAAAAGCTTAAAAGGGGAAAATGGGAATTAATTCATTTTTGATCATTTTCGTGCAAGTAGGTACATATTTTGAGTGCAAAACATGTTTTAAACTCATTGGCAATTTCAGAATTTTGATTTGTTGGGTTTTTGTGAGCCATTTCCAAGCTTACTTCATCATGAAGTTACACAACCAATGTCAACCTTTGAGATCAAAACAAGGGGTAAATCATGGCCATTCATACTCCATACACTCCCAGCAAGAGTTTTGAACCAATTTGGAGCCAAATTTGAAGCATTTTCGTGCACTTGAAGAAGCTCCAAAATCAATTCCCATGGATTTTCAATTGGGCTCTAGGGACTAGAATAGGGCTTCATTCTGATTCAAATCCATTACATAAAAGGTTTCTAACCTTCACAAATCATCAGAACACGAAATTGGAGGCAAATTGCACTTTATATTTTATTATTTTCTTTTCTTTTATTTTTTTTTTATTTTGTTTTAATTCTGTCAAGATTTAATTCATTATAAATAGTTCCAATGTTCCTAAAATCACACAAAACTATTTTCTATAAACTTTGAGATGTCCTTTATTTTTAGGATATTTTTATTTTAATTTTTGATTTTATTTTCAATATAAAAAAGGATTAAACATTGGAATTGTTTTAAATGGATTGAATTGTGACATGGTTTGTTCTTTTAATTGTTTCTTGCATTTTCTTTGGGTCCAATGAATGAAAATTGATCCTCATATCCATGATGAGTTGAACAATTTTTGAGGACCATTTTGCCCCTGGTTGTTGACTTTTGGTGCTTTTCTTTTGACCCTCGATTCTCCCATTTCAAAGTGGTACATCTTGAATATTATTTTCTTTTGATGGTGTTTTGAGGGGATATTTGCTTTGAGCTTTTGGCCTCTGATTGCCAACATGTTTAGCTACCTTATGCATTTTATTTAATTATTTTGGAACCACTTTCCTATTTTTGATGTAACTTGCAAGTCAAGTTACCTCCAAGGGAGGTTCACACATGTACCTTGACCTAGTTTGATTTGGATATGACATTTTTGGATCCTTTGAACCCTCAATGCCTTTTGTTTCATGTTGCTAACATGTTAGGGATGATTTTGGTTCAATTTTAGGTCATGATATTGTTTCTTCCTTGTTCATTTGTGTGTTTCCTTTTAAGTTTCCAACTTGAACTCCTATGTGGTGTGTGCTTGCTTCCTTTGTGCTATTGCTTGCATTTCTTCTTGGTTTGTTTTGTTCTAGCTTTTGAGCTTTCTTATCTTCATCTCCCTTCTGTCCAATGACCTTGGAGTGTCATTTAAGGTGGCTTGGTCCCTCCTTTGGAGGTATTTGAAGCATACCTAGAATGATGAATCCTTGAGGACACTTTTGGTGCTTTCTTTGTTTTGATGAGTGATGCTTATGGTTGAGTACTTATTATGGGGTCTTTGCTGCCCTCATTTGTTCTCCCATCCTCACTTGGTTTTGATTTTGGTTTTACCTTTCATTTGGTTTAGTTTTTGTGGTGTGGTTGATGTTGCTTGACTTAGGTCATTTCATCCCACTTTTGATGCACCTTTGTGTGGTTTATTCTTGTTTGATTTGATTTCTTCTTAAGCTCTTCTTCTTCTTTCCTTTTGTTGCACTTCCATATGCATTCTTGGTTGAGATGAGCTTGTGGAGGCTACTACCCCACACTATTTTCCTCCCACTTTCATTCTATTTGTGCACCTTATGTTTGCATCTTCATTTGCATATGCATTCTTCTTCTTCTTCTTCTTCTTCTTCTTCTTCTTCTTCTTCTTCTTTTGCTTTTCTTTGCCATACTCCCCATAAGTTCTCTAGCCTCTTGAGGTTATGATAAAAGTTAAGTTTCTAACTATGCATGATAACATTAGTTAATTCCCTTTTGAATCTCAACTTTAGGTGTACTTTGCATGATAACCTTTAGGATTGATTAGTCTCCCATTAGTGTTCTTTCTTCTCTTCTCATCTTCAAACTTTCATAAAACACTTAATAAAGAATGACAAGTGTTGCACGCTACGAGCCTTAAGCTACTTGAGAAATGGCAATTGAGGGGCCTCCTCTCAAGGACCTAGAGTGTTTAGTGTATACCCTTTGGGTGATATACGACGCATTCGCTCTTGAGTCATAGTCTCTAGTGCGACATGAGTTACAAATCAAATTCAAAACACTTCTTCTTTAAAAAACACAAAAACACTTCAAACCTTTTTCATCCTTCGGGATCTTAATCAAGAAATTTTTTCCAAATAAAAGAGTTTCGTTAACTCTTAGTTCTACCGCAAACGGTAACGCCTAAGTCTCCAATGGTCGAGCTGCATACACCAACTGCTAGAACTATTTGTTAACCCTACTCGGGCCTAAAAAAATTTTGAACCAACTTGTGGTCCTTTTAGCCCGAACTACGTTTGCTCTGATCTTCCATACCAGATGAAAGTACGTAGGCACAAGACGTGATGTCTTGGCGAGCAACCTTTCCCCCTTCTTTTGCCGTAGTTAGTCGAACTACGTTGACTCTGACTTTCCCATTGCACGAGGGAATACATAGGCACATAACGGCGATGCTCTGCCAAGTCACTTCTCTTTCCTTTTTCTTTTGTCCCTAAGCCTTTAGCTAGATAGTATAAATACACCCTTTCAGATCGACAACAATGCGTGGATCCCGTCGAGTACGACGAACGTGAGGGGTGCTAATACCTTCCCCTTGCGTAACTGACTCCCGAATCCAGACATGGTTGCGATGACCTTGTCTTTCCCTTTTTCGTTAGGTTTTTTCGATCGTTTCCTTTCCATCTCTTTGGGATAAATAACAAAAGTGGCAACTCTTCTGTCTTTGCCGGGTGTTTTTCGCAGTTGCGACAACTGGCGACTCTGTTGGGGATCGAACCCAGGGTCTCTAGTTCCCTATGCGAGTTAATCCTAGCGCTTGTCTATTTATCTTTGGGTGTTGTATATATGTGCTTTATTTACTTTCACATTTTACTTTCCCGCATTTATTTTCCGCATCATATATCATTACTGTTGCGCAGTGGGGAGGAGAGTTCCATTGAGTGATAAGCCGGAGCTGGGCTTGAGTATACACCTAGCTTTAGTAGTAGAGATTAGTGGTAGATGTGCTTGCTTTGCTCGTACTATTTCACCATGAAATTCACGCTCGGACGAGATTCTCTTTGACAACTTTCTTTCTGGCCCTTTGGGCTCGAACGAATTTTGGATCTGAGGGTTGTCGACTCTGGGGACCGATCATTTGTGAGTCAGCTAAGTGAGGCCTCTTCAGGAGACGATGATGCCAAACCAAAAATGGTGAACATATCATCATTTCTTGAAAGTCTGTGACGCTGACGAACGCATAGGATGCCGAACCTTATCAGTGGATAGGTCCATACCTGTGAGAGGGATTGGGTTATGCAGGAAACCTTGGCTTTCAGAATACCCAGTTCTTTACAGTGTGAATCTGTTTATCATTGGGTCCTGTTGTCGGCACTTTGTTCTTGCTAAGGTGAAGCGCTGGTTCTTCTCGACCAACGGCACATCAGTCTTGATCCCTTGTTTGCATTTGCATTTTCATCTACATGTCATTAACATGTATTTGTGTTGTAGGTGCATATTTCTCCTTCGATTCTGGTGATCTTATTCCCTCCTTGCTGATATGGATTCCTTGAAGAGAACAGTGGCTTACAAGCTTCCAACTCCAGATGTTAGGTCTTTGCTGAGTTTGATTTCCCTGGCTGGTGGGAAGGTGATGGAGGATTTCAGGCAATCTTATGGGAGATTATTGAGATGGGTCTGCAAGCCTTCAACACATGAGGTGGATGGCCTTTATGCCTTTCTACAGTTCTATGATCCACAGTTGAGGTACTTTGTTTTTCCTGAATACATTCTAGCGCCTACCTTGAAGGAGTACTCAGTATTGTTGGATGTGCCTGTTCTTAGTCAAATGCCATTTGTTCATATTGATGCTAAGCCTGATCTGGCTAGGCTAGCTGCCATAGTACATGTGGATGCTTCAGAGTTAAATTATGATAACTGCTAAAATTTAAAAGGTCGACATTTCTATGCATTTATCTGATATAGGAACCTGTTTGGGAATCCCTTCAAAGGGGGAAGAACTTCGTCACGGGGTTCTTCCAGACCTTCCCTTCTGGAAAAATCTTGACAATTTAGAATATTTTGTTTCCATCTGTAGAGGAACACACGAGGATGTTATGAGTAAGCAGTCTCATAACTTCAACAGGGTGGTAAAATATGCAAACCTTCTGATAGTGAGCGACAAAATGCTTCACTATATTTTAGCATATAATTTGGTGCCATAACATTCAAATCATTCACAGGTCAGTAAGCTGGAAATGGAATTAATCAGATGTCTGAAGCTGAATAAAGAGATTAACTGGGCATATGTCATCGTGCACAATATGCGACACCAACTTTCTCTCAACGGCGGACTACCTTACACTAGGATTATCTGAAGGTTTTTGGAATATAAGGATGTTTTTCTACAAAGGGAACCAAAAACTGACATGGTTGCTAAAGTGTGTGAAATCAATGCCATAACGACAATTAAAACACCAGCATTGTTATTGCACCTAATGGGACGTTCCGTTACAAAGAAGAGCTTGCGCCGCAAAACCCTCCAATCTCAGAAGGCGGTATTGCCAATGAACTTTTATATTCTGAAATTCACTCCATCAAGGAAACCATGGAAAGAAATCATCGTGAAACAACTAGGGGAATAACTGCCCTTAGGAAACGTTTTAGATCCATGAACCGTTCTCGGGCTATTATTGAGAAAAGTGATGAAGATAGAGATGAAGATGGTGGAGGTGAAGAGGGAGAAGGAGACCATATGGCTGAAGATGATTAAATTCCTGTGATAATTTTGTTTTACATTCGGTTATGTTTTATGTTGCAATTATGTTTTAAATTTCTAGATATTTCTATTACGTATTATTAAACTCGTTTAGTAATCTTCGTACAATGTTTATTGTTTCTCTTATATGTTGCGTTGTCAATTTTTAGTTGAAATCTTTTCCCATCCTTTTTGTTGATGACAAAAAGGGAGAAGAATTAGCTTTTGTGTTTTTCTCTAACAACTTTCAGAATTTCAAAGCTTATTCAAATGTTAGTTTGAGGGGGAGCATCTCTCTAGGGGGAGCTTGTTAGAGAACTCAAGGTTATTTCAAATTGATTCAAATTTTCAAAGGTTCACTACAAGAAAAATGCCAAATTACGACGGTTCATTTTGACATATTACGACGGTTTTAATCGTCGCAATTTGTAAGTTACGACAGTTTCAACCCTGTCGCGGAAACGTGCGTCACGAGGCCGTATTGCGACGGTTGTGAAAACTGTCGTACAAACCGTCGTTATTTTCACGACGGGTAGCTAATTGTCGTAATCTCCATATTGTGACGGTTGAAAACCGTCACAATTATATTTACTAATTTTAAATATTATTTATTTTCACGACGGGTAGCTAACTGTCGTAATATATTGTAACAGTTTTCAACCGTCGTAATTATATTTACTAATTCTAAATATTATTTATGCTAGTTGCGACCGTTTAAACCGTCGTAATTTTATCTATAGAATTTTTTTTATAATATTCTATTTTTATTTAAATTACTTTCATCTCTTTTTTTTTATAATAATTTCTTTAATTTAAACTATTATTATTTTTTGGTAATATATCAAATATATAAAGACTCATGTATATCAAATATATAAAGACTCACATATAACAAATATATAAATTTATATAACTTAAAAATAATAATTGATATTTCATTATATCACTTTTCTAAATAACTTATTATATTTTCTACTAAATATATACTTATGAATATCTAAATGATCAAATGTCATAATCTATAACTTGATATATACAATATAATCAATATAATTGTACAACCTATGATGATCCAAGATATTCTGCCCAATGGGTTCAAGGACATCAACTTCTTTTCGTAGTATTTTGTTCATTAAAAATTACATTCGGTTTTTTGATATGTGAATTAACTAAAGGTATTCTGCCCAATGCCTTTAAAATCTTCTTTGCTTGGAATCTTCACATGTATATACTCTCACTGTAAGGTTTAACTCATCTCTCTTCCTTTGCTTCAAGGACATCAACTTCTTCGTTGGATAGAAGATCCACAATGGGTTCATATACGTCCCACTCTTTTCTTTTCCTGATGCATTCAATCAAAACAACCAAAGCATATAAAGTTCTCATGTTGAGCCAAAAATTGCACATAAGTTTGAATTAAACATACGAATAGCCTTGTTCTTGAATGTCGGCATAATTATTTGCATGATGATATAAATGTTCAAACAAAAATGATTGAATTTCAGAAAACAATAGTGCATTAATTTATGTCACTTACCAAACAACACTTAATTTAATACCAAATAATTTGACCAAGTCCACTGCTACGGCGCCTCCTTTACTGTCAGAGATCATTGATGAGACAATGACTAAATAATAGATTAGGAATACATATATATACTCTGAATTTATAATAAAAATGTATTATTTACGTCGACTGAACTAGGGTAGAAGAGTATGAAAAATCTGAATGGAGTAAAATCAGTCCCTCAACGACCCTTCTTGCTTAGTCTGGCATGATACAGTAAATATATAATAAACATAAAATATTTTATATACACACATGATACAGTAAATATATAATAAACATAAAATACTTACCCAACACCACGATTTACCACAGTAGGACCTCCACCTCGACCACCTCTAGGCCTGCAACACACCAAACAAAAAAGCGAGTGATTAAGACTTAATTCAACAAAACTTTGAACCATTAGAAGAAAAATATTTGACACTAGCTCCTTATTTTGATCGACTAGTCTGGATATGGACATCAATTGCCACCATTCACAAATTAATGTTGATAAATAGCCAGTATAGCAGCCATATACCACTAGAGCTTTAGGCGGAATTGGACTAAGCACTATTGTTCCGCAATTTGCTGTTGCGTACAAAACGTCGCCAAATGCCTGTCCATAGACCAACAGCACTTCTGCATAGCATGATTTAAACAACCCACTATTTTCCGCTCTTCGCAATTGGCAACATTGTCACAAATAAATATGTACCAAGTAGACAGCAGATGTATAGGCAGTGGCAGAATCAGATCATAGAAAAGTTTCCTCTCATTGCTTAAATTAGTCTCTAAATAGCATAGTTTTGTTTGACATCTGTAAAATTAAGAACTAAAGAAACGTATAGATTCATAAAAATTACTTGGCTCCAAAATCATAAAGCTAATCATTCAACTGCCAAAACAGAATATACTAAATTTAAAATTTGATAAACGAAAAATCACATCCACACGCGATGGAATAACACGATAATGTCTCAACTCATTGAATAAATAATACTCATCATATTCACCAAATCACAAAACTCAACCCATAAAATCTAACACAAATAATAACAATGGAAAGGTGATAAAAACATAATTCAAAATCAAAATCAAAACAAAAATGGTAACTAACTTTATGTTAAATGAGATTATATGACAAAAAGATACAACACTAATCTCGAATGAAAGAAATATTAACATCAGCACTCACCTTATGGCAACATTCCAAAGCAGCCCTCATTACTGAGACATTTCCAATGCATTCAAAACTATAAACAACTCCACCATCTGTGAGACCAACTATAACCTGCTAAATTGGGTTCTCATGTTCTTTTGGATTAATAAACTCAATCACTCCAAAGCTCTTCGCTGCAAAGTATATAAAAAAACAAATTAAGGTACTAAATATTAATAATTACGACTAGCTTTTGTGAAACCAAACTTATTACTATCAATATCTATGCCGATAATCCTTGATGCACCGACAGTTTTTGCACCCCCAATCGCTTTTGCAATTCTTCCAATTCTTGGTTCTTAAGAGATGAAAAGCAGTGGAAAAAGGAAGAGGGAATGGGGGAAAAGTACCTGATGAACATGAAACACACTGAATCAATGATCTTGCGGTTGGTTCACCCCATCTTTGAACTATCTAACGAAGAGAGGCGTAAGGTTACCACTGCAAGTTGCAGAGAGGCGTAAGGTTACCACTGCAAGTTGCAGAGAGGCGTAAGGTTACTTGCTCCATCAGACGGGGTAGAGTTTGAGATTATTTCAGCTGATCGATCTGATATTGTAAATATTCGCAGTCATAGATGTTTCTGCCGTGATTGGCAGCTATACAGGATACCTTGTTCCCACGTCGTTGTGCTGCTCTTATTTCAAGTCGTAAGGTTACCACTGCAAGTTACAGGGATATACTTATGCAGAGGTGTTGCACACCATCCCAAAAAAAATTGATGGAGGAAAACAGATGAATCTTTCTTGGATAATGATATCAAAGTTGTGCAGCCACCAAAATTTGATGTAATCAAACTGGACATTACAAGACAACATGCAAAGCAGAGATTATTAGTAGTATACAACAACAGTCTTAGTTGTCTAATTTTGTACTCCATAGTAATTTAACTAAAGATAAAGTCTCTACTAATTACTATCTAAAGAAGTCATGTTTATGCAACACATGAGCCTTTTAGCAGAAAATCGTTGAATTGCTTCATCCTGACAGTTATCAATAGAAGCATACAAGATGTGGTGTGGTACATTCCAGTTGCATGATACCAATGATAACACTGAAAATGACACCACACTGCTATCCAGTCTCAAGAACATAGTCTAAATTTTATTCCAAGGAAAATTATTCAAAACACATCATCCAATTGAGATATTCTAAATATCATCACTTGAATAGCTGCTTGAATCTTCTACAGGCCTCCAAGACATTTTCCCTGTGACCAAAAGCACTGACCCTGACAAAACCTTCACCGCCAGGTCCAAAACCACTCCCAGGAGTTGTAACCACGTGAGTCTTCTCGAGAATCTCACTGAACACGTCCCATTAACTTTGGGCTGGGAAGTGGACCCACACATATGGTGCATTTTTCCCTCCATAGACTTTAAACCCAAGAGAATCAAATGTCTCCATTATTATGTTGGTATTTTCTTTGTAGTATCCAATTACCCCGCGCATAGCCTGCATTCAAATGCATCAAAGCCTATTATGTAACTTGTTCATTGAAAAACACATAACTTGATCAAATATTAAATCAAAAGAACCAACCTTAAGACCATCTGGTGAAAGGCATGCAAGACCACCAGCCTGAGAAATATTTGATGCACCATTGAAACAAGTATATACGATACGGTTGAAGTCCTTGGAAACAGGAAATCCATCAGAAAACAGTAATTCTTTTGGAACCACAGTCCAACCCAATCGGACACCGGTGAATCCAGCATACTTGTTAAATGATGAAGTTTCAATGGCAACCTGCAAAAGGCCATAACATGTCACTCACAGTCATATTTGAAAGAGTTTACCAAGCATCAAAAGCAGACTCCTGAGACTAATTATAATGAAAAATTGTCCAACAATTCCCTGGATGGTAAGTCTGTTTATTGTTATTATTTCATTGTTTATGTTACAAAAATTCCCATAGTTGTAATTTAGAGATTAACCATCCAAACTATATCTAGAAAAGTATAAATCACATAAGCAAGTTGACAAACAGTTTCCAAAATAATAACACACTCAAATGCTAAGAATCATATCATAGACTGACTACTGACCTCTTTGGCTCCAGGAATTTCAAAGATGGCGTGTGGGTTGTCACCAGTCATATACATAGCATATGCTAAGTCATGTATTATAATAGATCCATTGTCCTTGGCATACTGAACTAGTTGGACCAGTTGTTCCCTGGTTGCGGCAGCACCAGTAGGATTGTTTGGAGAACAGAAAAATATTATATCCCGTCGAGAAAGAGAAGATAAATCAGGGAAGAAACCGTTTTCCGAATTACACCTCATATATTCAATGTTCGCAAACTTCTGAACATCCTTCTGGAACAAACCAGTCTGACCCATAATTACACTCGAGTCTACATAGGCCTGCGTATAAAACATCAGTTATTTACATATAAGCTACAAGAAACAAACGGCCATTTAAGTGTTCCTTCAATTTCCTAATTTTACCTAATTTTTGGTATTATTCAAATTGAAATGAAAGGAGCATACGAATTTACGGAGAGATGTAGAAGCTGATGGATATATGGTTTGGAGCAGAGAATTAAGAGATGAAACAGTGTCTTCGAATTTCTGCTTCTTCCCCAATTGCTTCTGCAATTCTTCCAATTCTCGGTTCTTAAGAGATGAAAAGCAGTGGAAAAAGGAAGAGGGAAAGAGAAAGTGATAAAAAATCGTGAAAGAATCGAAATTATATTGAACCAACAAATTTTTTGATTTTGAAATCAGAAGAAAAAATACATGATTTTTTGATTTTTTTGGTACGAAGAGAAAGAATTTAGGTTTTCAGAAAAATGTAAGAGAAAGAAAAAGGAGTAGGAAAAGAAAGAGAGAAAGAGGAAAAAGAAGAGAGAGAAAGATGCAAATGTTAACATCAAAGTTGTACGGTTGAGGACTAATGGGAGTTGAAATGTTAAAATATATATATATATATATATATATATATATATATATATATATATATATATATATATATATATATATATATATATATATATATATATATATATATATATATATATATATATATATATATATATATATATATATATATATATATATATATATATATATATATATATATATATATATATATATATATATATATATATATATATATATATATATATATATATATATATATATATATATATATATATATATATATATATATATATATATATATATATATTAATATTGTTACCAAAATTAATTTTAATAAAAGTTAAGTATTTATATAATAAAACAGAAAATATTTTATTATTATTTTATATAAAAATATTAAGCTACATTGTTATGAAAATTATAATAATTATTTATTAAATTAATTAATAAAATTGAAAAGGTTAAAAATAAAAATGAAAGGAAAAAAGTGAAAAATTAAAGGAATAAAAAAAATAGTGATTATGATTGGCTAAAGTAATTGCGACAGTTCACCTTAAGTGTTGCGAGTGTGAAAAGAGGACGGTTCTTTGGTAAATGTCACATTATTTTATACAACATGCTTAAAAATTTTGCGACGGTTGGCTCAAACCGTCGTGAGAACTGTCGTAGTCCAAGAATAAGGACGGTTTTTTGATAACTGTCGCAAAAAAACTACGACAGTTGACCCTAACTGTCGTGACAACCGTCGCAATCCAGGAATAAGGACAGTTTTGTGATAACTGTCATAACTCAAGTGTTGTAAATCTCCTTTTTTCTTGTAGTGGTTGGCTGTCATAATAAAAAAGGGGGAGAATGTGAAGACATGGCTTCTCAGATGTTTTTGATGAAGACTCGCCTACAAAGGTTCTCATAAAGAAAGATGGATTAACAAAAAGGATTGATCAAGTCTCCTGCTCAAAAAAATCAACTATCTACAAATGTCAAGGAATTATGAAGATTGAAGCTCAAAGGAATAGGTATAACACTTAAACTCATGCATTAATACAAGTGTTCATCATATTCCTCATTTATGCCATGATCCTTAGAAACATCTTTTTGGTTGCAATAAAATGGTTTTAATACTCCGTTTTTTAAGCTTTTTTCAATGTTTTGAAGCAACCGGTTACTCTCTATAAGGTAATCGGTTACCCTATCAAAACTTTCAAATTTTTTATACGTTACAATCAAGTAACCGGTTACCCTTTATAGAGTAACTGGTTACGACTGAAGCAAAACAAAAAATCCCATTGCATCCCTTCATAAATTTTTATGTTGTTTTGTCTGATCAACCATGGCATCCTTTCCTGATTTGTAGCCTTCAGTAGAGGTGTCATAGGTATATATAAACATCATTCCAAGTCTGTTACACCTCACCTCCTTACAAAAATTTCAAATCAATTACTCATTTCTCTCAATCTTCAAAATCCTTCTAAGTGTTCTTCATAATTTTTGAAAAGTGAAACTTTGCATAAACCTTCATACTAATCATCATAGTTTCATTTGCATACAAAGAACACTTGTATTATTGTCTTGAGAATTGAGTGTGACAAAGGAGAAGATCGACCTTGTGATTGATATCTTGAAGAATCAAAATTTCATCAACTTACTCAAAATTCAGAACTATTGTAAAATCCTAAAGTTCCAAGGATTGTTTGGATTTAGGTGCTGACTATAAGGAGAAAGATTGTTTCTCTTATAGGGTTTGTTAAGAATCCTTGTTATCCGGATTGTGGATACAAGAGGTCCATTATAAGAGCTTTATTCTTGGTTGGACTTTAAACTTGTAAAATCAAAGAGGATTGTTCTTGGTGTTTCGTCACAGTCTAGTTTAGAACGACTAGGTAGTCTTGTCTAAGATCTAACATTAAAGTAGAATCTCTTTCATGTTGAAAGGGGACTAGAGTACTCTCGACCTGTGAGGGGAACCAGTATACTTCCTAGTGTTCTTTACTTTCTGTCTTTACAACATTTCATCACTTAGAACCTTCTAGGAAAGTAAAATTCAAAACCGTTGAAAAACTGAGAAAAATATCTAAACACCTAATTCACCCCCCTCTTAGGTGATTTCATAACTTACACTTTTAACATCTCTTTTCCTTTCTTCTTATCGGTGACTACCGATTCTTTTGGAATAGTATCCTTAGGAACAGTCTCTTTGACAATAGGGATGACCTTAGGTGCTACTTTGGGAGTTTCAATGGTAACCTTCGGTACATAAATCCTTCCACTGCGAGTCATACGACTTCCTCCGACAATATTAGTCACATCAGCTTGTTTCCTTATGGTTTTCACCTTTTGCTAGGAACTTTCGTATTTCCATGGTACAACTTTGGAATTTTGCTCTCTCCGAGGATCGAATGTTGGCTGAGTCTTTTCGAATCTGGGCACTGGATCATAGCGGAATATTGGTTTGACGGTGCTAGATCGAGTCATCTTATTATTGCCGGTACTGAACACCGCTCTTTTCTTAGGTTCCTCTGGTAGATTGAACATCCTCTTTTTTCTTCTTACTACTGACTTGTAGCATCCCTTTGCTGATTAGTGACTGAATTTCTTTTCGCACAAGGTTACAACCTTGCGGGTTCTTGTTGTACTCTTCACAATCCTCGTGAGTACTCTTGAGTAACCATGCTTGAGCCAATCTCTTGTGCAATTCTACCAGTGGTGTTTTAACATTAGCCACTTCAGTGACTATTCTCATCTCAGAGCCTTCTCCTTCTTCATTTATAGCATTCACCCCATCATGGTTCAACAGAGGGTTATCCTTCATGTTGGGATGATTATCTTCAAATGACAGTATCTTCTTTTCAATCAATTCCCTAACGATGTGCTGAAGCGCAATACAACCCTCTAAATCATGCCCAACGACATTCTCATGTGTAATACCCCAAATTTTACCCTTATATTTAGTCATTCATTTCGCATATCATCTCATATGTACATTTGCTAACCACTAACAAGTTATGGAGGTGCTTTGTTTTGCAGATTTGGTTCCAGGGGTATTTTGGTCATTTTACGCAAATTCTGCTAATTCCTTGAAAACGGGCTGTTATTACGTTCTGAGGCATTTATTTGCCACTTGGGTCAAGGTGCCGGTATGTTTTGTCATAAATATGATTGGACTCGGGGCCGTGCTTTGTTTGATGTCGAAACATTTCTAAAACAATTTTGTTTCCTCTTAATAAGATGAGGTTGGGTTGAAAAGGAAGTGGATACTGTTAAGGTTATTTTAAGTGATGTGATCAACGAGATTTTAATTTTAATTTGTTTGAATATAATCATATGGCGGGATATCATTTATAAAAGGCAAAGGAGAAGTAAGTTTGAACTTTGTGTTCATAAGTACTTATAAGTTACTACTCAAGAGGGAATTTAAATGGTTCTGAATTATTATTCATGGATACTTTGAATTTACAATTGAGAAAGTAAATATGAATATTTGTTGAATTTCATTTCATAAATATTTATAGTTTACAAATTGATAAGTGAATTTGAACTTGGTTTACAAGAGGTTTCATTTACAATAAGTATCTATCCTAAATCCTAAAAGTTCCTAAGTGTCTTCATGCTGTCTTTAAGCTTCGCCGCAGAATCTCCAAATTCACCTGCACATCAAAACAAAGCAAACAGTATAGAAAAAGGTTAGGAGTTGTTTTTGACACTCTCAGAACAATGTCATCATCGAGTGCCGGGAGTGGCACAACCGAAGTTGCGTCCTACCCCCGTTACCGATCCGCGCCGGGGGCGTCAGATCAGGTAACACCTGTTCTTATCGGTACGGGACATCCGAGAGATAGAAGTAATAAAAGAAGCGGGACTGATTCGTTTTGCCGCGATTGGATTTCGAAACTGATACGAGAATAAGGCAACATAGGCAAGATTGAACTCAGACCCGGATGCCGGCAGGTCTGAGTCACTTTGGTTCCGAAACTTCCAACACCTGAAAAGCCACAAGCATCATCAGTACAACAGAACTCAAAGCATAAACAAAACTAGGCAAGAAGGAGCTCGCGCCAGTACAAGTATGAAGAGGCACCAAAGAAACAAATCTGTTACAAAGGTTCAGAATGAAGGCCAATGTTCAAAACAGAATGAAGGCCAATGTTCAAAACAGAATGAAAATCAAGTCCAAACAGAACAGAAAAATGAGACACAAAACAAGCTGCGTCAAAATTACATAGAACAAAGTATCAAAAAGTTCCAGCAGCATCAGTTAAAGGTAAGTCTCCACCCGGACCAGTTTCAATGGCAAGCAACACATAAGAGAGCGACTACACAAAATCACAGCATTGAATCACAGCACAAAATCATAGCGAAACTATACCAGAGAAAGAACACAGATGAGCTCAAGTAATCTCAGTGACATGTCAGTTCAGGTTGGGTCCTAAATGTGCAAAGCACATCAGAAACAGAGCACCAGGCATAGAGGGCTCAGGTGAGCATCACCGCCCCAAACTCGCGACCACTATCGCGTAAATGTATCGAGGCAACAATAAGCGACATTTGAATTCATAGTTGGACATAATTGCCCAGAATATCATCTCTGAAACGCAAGAATCAAATATCATCAGAAGTTAAAACAACTCAAATGGAACAAGTGATAAACCACAAGCGAAGATCATCAGAGGCAATCGCAGCATCATCAAAGAGTATCAGTTGTCACGGCTCAGATGAACATCATCGCCGTAGACCAAAGCTTCAATATCAAGCCCTCTCTGAAAGAAGAAGAGGAAAAGAATTTGAGCTGCATCAAAGAAACGAATCAATCAAAAAACGAATCAGTTCGAGATCGAAAATATCAAACAAGTCCATCAAGGAGTTCTGTGAATCAATATCAGATATCAATCAATCCAACCTTAAGGCAAACCATATCAGAAAAATAATAAGGAGATTTTGATTTGATATCAATCCCAAAACAGATCAAAACAAATCAGTTCAGATTATTAAACAAATCGAATAGGGTCATGTAATATTCAATCACCGAGTTCAGAAAAATGAAATCCAATCTCACCAAAATCCCAATCGAATTCTAAAAGAGGGAACATGGTTCAATCAGTATCTGAAAAAACCAAACAAAATCAAAATCAAATCGAATCAACACGAAATCAAATCTCAAAAATAATGCAAATCCACACGGATTAAAGGCCCAAAAGTTAGTTATAAAAAGGAAGATACCACCTGTGAGAAGGGGAGTTAACGAGAGCGCCGCGAGAGAACGAAGAAGGGAGATCACGAGCGAAACCCTAACGAAGGAAGGAGATCGCGAAAACCCTAGGCGGCGCGAGAAGGAGGCGGTCGAGACTCAGAAGGACCGGAACCTTCATCATCGTCTCCGTCATCGACGAACAAACCTCATAGAATCACGAACGAAGCACCGACGAGGAGATCGCCTTCGCCGTTCAATACAAACGGCGGGCAATCAACTCCGTAGCCTCAGCTTCAAACATCATCGGCTAAAACAAATGTAAACCCTCACGCGTTAACTCACATGTTCATCATTTTTCAGGTTTTTTTGTAGAAGAAGACGCAAAACATAGCGATCGCGAGAGGAAGAAGAGGAAGATGAAGAACAGCGGCGCCGCAAGAATAAGTATGGGTTTGGAAACCCTAAAAAACATTTCACCCTATGACTAATAACTGGGTTGGGTCCGGGTGTGGTTACCGGCCCAACCCCCCCCCCCCCCCCCTTTTACTTATTTTATGTTGTTTTGTGTTTTAAAAATTTGTTTTATATTTTCTTTTTAAAAACCGTTTTTTAACATTTTAATTTTATAAAATCATTTTTAAAATATAACATTTTAATTTTATAATTTAAAAAAAAATCTTTTTTTAAAATATAAATATTAAGGATAAGAAAAAACCTTTTTTAAATAAAATAAGAAAAACTTTTTTTAAAAAATATAAAAATAAAACCTTTTTAAAAGAGTAAATTATTTTTAAATTAAATTTCTTTTGCAAGCTAACATTAAATTATTAAGATTTTTTAAATAAAACAATAATAAAATCTCAAATTTGCATCTTTTTCTTAACTCATTTGATCACCGCCTAACTCTGCCCACTAACGCCATTTGTTCATTTTGCAGCTCATTACATTTACCGTTACTCATCTCATTTTATTTCATGACTATATTGTAACTGCTTCTCACATGTAACCCCGCGAATCTAATAATCGCGCTTTAAGTTTCTGCCTTAAATTTCTGTTTGCATGGCTTTTAACTTCTGTTTTTATTCCCTGTTTACAATTCAATTATCTCACACCTTCATCAATATTTCTGTCACACTACGCACTGCCGAAGGAATTAGGTCTAGCCTTTGACCACCGTGTCAATAGTCCTCACCTTCAACCCTTACACCTTTTCAACCCTAAATTTTCATACATGTCTCGCTGTGGACAAGATTACAATTTTACCCCTAGCATTAGGTCAAAGAGCCGCCGCGCTCATTTTAGGGTTTCCCGTCGTGGAATCCCTAACCTAACCTAACCCTAATTACAACTTAACATTTCAACGTAGAAATTTGGAGTTCCTACACTCCACGTAAGCGTGTCCTTAAGATGCGTTTATTCCCCTTGAGACCTTGACCACAGTCAAGAAGTCTCTAACCTCCCTTTTGAGGGGAACTACGATTACTCTGATTCCACTCCCGTAAGGATACGTAGGCACAAGATGCGATGTCTTGCCGAGTAAACTTAGAACTAACCCCTTAGGTCTCTTTTCTCTCTTTTAATCCCTTTGTACATATACCTTAAGCAAATAAATAAAGCAAATAGTAAGCATTGAACAAAAGGTTCCTGTAGAGTACTACAGAAGTTTAGGGTGCTAATACCTTCCCTAAATTTAACCAACCCCCGAACCCTAGATCTTTCCCCGCAGTGTTTACGATGCAAAATAGGTTTTCCCTCTTTTGACCTTTTCCTTCGGATAAATCAAAGAGCTGTTGTGAATTGAATTGCGATTCAAACTCATTAATAGTTTGTGATCCTATTTCCACCGCAACAGAAAATGGCGACTTCACTGGGGACTTCTAAAATTTTGAGGGTTATCCCTAACTTGTTCATATTTATTACTATCTGTTTTACTATTCATTTACATGTATATATTTGTGCTTTGATGGTGGGACTGTTCCTTGTGCTGTGAGATAAGTCCTACGCCCCGACTAGTGACATTATTATAGGATGGGGATATATTCGATGAGGCTTATAGGGAGTGAATCCCGACCAAGCTGATTCGAGAATCTCCGCTCAGTTGAGACCCTTTCGAAAATGGTTCGGTTGAACGAGTAATCGCGAAAACTTTTTCCATGGTCGATTGGAGTCTATGATATTGAGGACCGTAGTACCTTAACACCACTTTGGCCTTATTTAGGACGTAGTGCGGGAGCTATGTGGGAGTAATCCTACAATGACTGCTACGCGATACTACACTCAAAAGAGGTTCTCTTGAGAATATTATTAACCCCTGAGTCAGTAGGAAGGTTGATAATATCCGAAAGATGGGCTGATGACTTTGGGCACTTTGTAGAACCTTGTTCGGCAGGTACAACTAACCTATAGCACACTCCTTTTGGGATGGGTAGACCTTGACTCCGCTCACGTTCCTTTAACCTAGGACTTTGTGTGTTTTCATGCATTGCATCCATAAAGCATCTCATTGCATTGTATTTCATGGAGTTCAAATATCATTTATGGATATCGCGGGATACCATAAATAAAAAAATAAATAAATTGAAAAACAAGAAAAAGATTTCCTTGGTACCCCGCGACATTCGTAAATGTTTGAATTCCATGAAATATTCATTTGCATCATAGCATCATTTACTTTCTTGCATTGCATGTGTCTTCCGTTTTCTCATGTTCGGTTCTCTCGCCTTCCAGTTTCGTCACCCTGAGTTCTCGGCACCAGTACAACACCAGAGCTCAAACTCGAAAGAGAATGGAGGATCAGGCAAAAGAGATTGATCGCCTTAGCAATGAACTTGAAGACCTTCGAGGGGGTATGGGGCGTATGATGGAATTGTTACATGTCATGAATGCTAAGATGGATACCCAGCCCACTGTTGTTTCCGAGATTACCGGCGTTACTGTGGACCCTCCACCAAGTGTGACCGTAGCAAGGGACCCACCTTATGGTCTTGCTCCCGGTTTTGTGCCTCCTCAAGCCACTGTTCCAATTAATCAGCCTGTTCAGCAAGTCGTGCCTTTGTTTTCTGAAGTTTCTAGGGGGGCTCCTATCTTTGCACCACCCGTTGTACACACTCGTGCGCAACCGTACTTCAATGAGACAGTTTTTGATAATCTTGATGAGAACGTTGAAGGTTATGAGAAACATGATAAGCTTCGTGAGGAAGTAAACACCATCGTCCAGAGATTGAAAAAAGTAGAGGGCGATCAAATTTTTGGGACTCCTGCAAGGGATGTTTGTTTGGTCTCGGGTTTGGTTATTCCCCCGAAGTTCAAAACTCTGAACTTCGATCGTTATGAAGGTGCCACCTGTCCTAAGAGTCATCTGATCATGTATTATCGCAAAATGGCTGCCCATGTTGAGAATGATAAACTGATGATTCATTGCTTCCAAGATAGTTTGAAGGGTGCTTCTTCCAAGTGGTATTTAACTTTGGACCAGTCTCGCGTTAAGAGTTTCCAGGATTTATCTGACGCTTTCATCAAACACTACAAGTACAATATGGATTTGGCTCCTGACAGAAGACAGTTGTTGAGTATGTCACAACAACTGTCTTAACGCGAAAGAGTATGCTCAAAGGTGGAGAGAGATTGCTTCGCAGGTAGAACCTCCTTTGACCGAGAAAGAGTTAGCTGATTAGTTTGTCGACACGGTGCACCCAGAATTTTACGAGAGGATGGTGGGTAGTGTGACTTCAAATTTCTCTGACATTGTTGCTGTGGGTGTCAAGATTGAATTGGGTATGAAAAGTGGTAAAATGACAAGTAATCATGGTGCTTCTAAGGATCAACCGAAGAAACCTCCGTATAGCTCCCAGAAGAAAAAAGAGGGCGAGACTAATGCTATATCCTCTGGCAGACCAAGAGAACACTTTTATCGATATCCGCAAGGTTATGCTCAACCTCAAGGGTACCCAATCCAATATGCTCAACAACCCTATGTGGCAGCTATTACACCTTCTTTCAATCAACAGGTTCCTATGTATCAACCTATGCAACAACCTCCTGTTTATCCGCCTCCTATCAACTACCTACAGGCGCCCAACGCTCCTGCTCCTCAACAGCCAAAGAGTCCGGCTCCTCGCCAGAATGTTCCGAATAGAAGAATGTATAAGCCTTGTCCGCCGATTCCGATGACTTTCACCGAGTTGTACCCCTCTTTGGTCAAGCAAGGTCTGATCACTACTCGGGCTTTGGGTCCGCCTCCTAATCCTCTACCTGCCAATTACAACGCCGCCGCTCATTGTTTATTTCATGAGGGTGCGCCGGGTCATGATCTGGAGAATTGTTATGCTCTCAAAAATCTTGTCAGGGATTTATTGGAAAAGAAGATTTTGTCATTTGAAGATCCTCAACCGAATGTTAAGAAGAACCCTTTTCCTAACCATGAGAGTGTTAATGCCATTAGTGCCGATTCGGAGGAAGGTTATACCCTTGACGTTGAACAGATTAAGACTCCTCTCAAGATGTTCCATTCGAAACTGTTTGAAGCTGGTTTGGTAGATACTTCCCACGTTGCATGCGTAAGTTGTGAAGCCAGTGTTAAGGGTTGTGTGTTGGTTCAGAATGATGTTCAGAGGTTGGTTAATGAGGGTGTTTTACAAGTGACAGGCCAATCCAAGAAAGATGAGGTCGCTGTGGTTGAGCCAGTCTTCCATCAGCCTGGATCAAAGGGAAAGGTACCAGTGTTTAATCTATCAGGGGCAGGTTCTGCCAATCTCGTGTTCGATATACCAAAGCCGTCTATCCCTGAGGTGAATCAGCATAGGCCAATAGTTATTCGAAAACCAGGTCCGTTTCCTTTTAGTGATCCTAAAGCCGTGCCTTGGAAATACGACGTGACGATGATTGACAAGGAGTCTGGGAAAGTTATTCCAAATGAAGAGGTTAAGGACACTGTGACCAATATCGCAGAGGCAAGCAGGATGACTCGCAGTGGCCGTGTGTATACTCCCCGTTCTAATGAGGTTCCACCTAAGGAAACCACTAATATCCCAGTGGCCGTCAAAGACAAAGGTAAGGGAGCTGTTACGAATGATGAAGATGCTGAGTTTTTGAGGATCATCAAGAAAAGTGACTATAAAGTTATCGACCAACTTCATCAGACTCCTTCCAAGATTTCGATTTTATCTCTGTTGATGAGTTCGCCCGCTCATAGGATGGCCTTGCAGAAAGTTTTGACTCAAGCACATGTGGATCAAGATATCAGCACCAGTCGGTTCGATAGTGTGATTGCCAATTTGACCGCCTGTAACACCCTTAGTTTCAGCAATGAAGAGTTACCGAAGGAAGGTCCGAATCATAATCGTGCTTTACATATATCGGTGAAATGTCAGGAGGACAATTTAGCGAGAGTACTAGTAGACACCGGCTCTTCTCTGAATGTTTTACCCAAGAGGGTTCTTGATAAGTTGGTTTTCAAAGAGACTGTGTTGAAACCTACTCCTTTGGTCGTCAAGGCTTTCGATGGTTCTCACCGGTCGGTAATGGGGGAGGTTGAGCTTCCTATCCTGATTGGTCCGCAAGTTTTTAATATCACGTTTCAAGTCATGAACATTAATCCCAATTACAGTTGTTTACTTGGAAGGCCGTGGATTCATGCCGCTGGGGCAGTAACCTCAACATTACATCAAAAGATGAAGTTCGTAATCGATGGAAAGTTGGTTATTATACACGGTGAGGAGGATCTGATGGTCAGTAACCTGTCTTCTTTCCGTTATATCGAGGCCGATGAGAATGCTTTAGAAATCTCCTTTCAAGCACTTGAGATCGCCAATGCTGTTCTGCTAGAAGTCGAAGAGACAGTGGGTCAGGGTAATCCATCTTTTGCATCTCTGAAGAGTACCAAATCAACAATTGACAGGGGCATTCCTGAAGGTTGGGGAGAGGTAATTGATGTCAAGACCAAGATTGATCGCTCTGGGTTGGGTTACAAACCAACTCAGAATGAAGCTGCCACAACTGTCGAAGGGCGTCCGAAGGTTATCCAAGAGGTATTTGTCAGCGGAGGTTTCCAGGTCAATGCCATCGGTGACTGTGAGGAAAATGAAGAGCTGAGCAACCTGGTGTTTAAGGGTGATGCAGTTTTGAACAACTGGGAGGCCGTAGAGATCCCTGTTATTTTTCCCTTGTCAAAGTAATTTTTTTTTTTTAAGTTTCATTTACATTTTCAAATAATAATCCATAGCTCTGCCCAAGGCTATAGGGTCGCTTTTATTGGGCCACCTTTCATTTCTAAAAGGATATTAATAAAGGCATTTTGTTCAATTCCACTTTGGTTCATTTGCGTTTTTCGTTTTCACCTTTAAAAACGAAATTGGCAACCCTTTTCTTCCAAAAAAAAAACAAAAAAAAAAAAACACAGCATTTCATTCCCTATCTTGCATATCTTCGAGCATTTTAATTAAGTAAGCATTCCATCATGCAGAGACATCGTAAACCTTGTTGGGTCCAATGACTTTACTGACACTCCTGACTGGGATGCACCCATCAATCAAGCCGAGGACGAGGGTGAAGAAGATTTTGAAGTACCCGCTGAACTGACAAGATTGATTGAGTACGAGTACACAGAGCTTCAACCGTATAAAGAGCAGGTGGACTTAATTAATCTTAGTACAGATGAGAACAAGAAAGAGGTCAAGATTGGTGCGATGCTTGGGACAGAGGTTAAGCCAAGGTTGATTGAGTTGTTAAAAGAGTATATTGATGTGTTTGCGTGGTCGTATCAAGATATGCCGGGTCTAGACACAGATATTGTTGTTCACAAGTTGCCACTTAAGCCAGATTGTCCGCCTATCAAACAAAAGCTTCGAAGAACGAGACCCGACATGGCTTTGAAAATTCGAGATGAGGTTAAAAAACAGTTGGATGCAGGTTTCTTGGCGGTCGCAAAATATCCAGATTGGGTTGCCAACATTGTGCCAGTGCCCAAGAAGGACGGTAAAGTTAGGATGTGTGTGGATTACAGGGACCTGAACAAAGCAAGTCCGAAAGACGACTTCCCTCTGCCACATATTGATACACTTGTAGACAATACAGCCAATTTTGCGTTGTTTTCATTTATGGATGGTTTCTCTGGCTACAATCAGATTAAAATGGATCCCGATGATCGAGAGAAGACTACCTTCATTACTCCTTGGGGGACTTTCTGCTACAAAGTCATGCCCTTCGGTTTAAAGAACGCGGGGGCAACGTACCAACGCGCTATGACCACTCTTTTTCATGATATGATGCACAAGGAGATCGAGGTGTATGTGGACGATATGATAGCCAAGTCTCAGAGTGAAGAGGAGCATCTAGACCATTTGGTGAAGCTGTTTGAACGACTCAGGAAATATCAGTTGAAATTGAATCCTGCTAAATGTACCTTCGGTGTCAGATCTGGAAAATTGCTTGGTTTCATTGTTAGCCAGCGAGGGATTGGGGTGGATCCTGACAAAGTCCGAGCCATTCAAGATATGCCAGCTCCGCAAACCGAGACGCAAGTTAGAGGTTTTCTGGGACGTTTGAATTATATTTCCCGGTTCATCTCCAACATGACCGCTACTTGTGAGCCGATATTCAAGTTACTTTGCAAGGGGCAGACGGTTGAGTGGAACCCCGATTGTCAGAAAGCGTTTGAGAAGATTAAAGGTTATTTGCAAGACCCCCCTATTCTGATTCCTCCCGTGCCTGGAAGACCGTTGTTTATGTACCTTACTGTTCTCGAGAAGTCTATGGGTTGTGTGCTTGGACAACATGACAAGACTGGGAAAAAGGAACATGCGATTTATTACCTGAGCAAAAAATTTACCGATTGTGAAAACAGATACTCACCATTGGAGAAAACTTGTTGTGCATTGGCATGGGCCGCTAGGCGCCTTCGGCAATATATGGTATGTCATACCACATTGTTGATTTCTAAAATGGATCCGATCAAGTATATTTTTGAAAAACCTGCTCAAACCGGGAGGCTAGCCCGTTGGCACATGTTGTTATCCGAATATGACATCCAGTATGTACCCCAGAAGGCGATTAAGGGTAGTATTTTATCTGATTATCTTGCAGACCAGCCGGTTGAAGATTATGAACCTCTTAAGTTTGATTTTCCTGATGAGGATATTTTGTTGATTAAAAGAGATTGTGAAGAGCCAGATCCGAGCGAAGGTCCAGAACCAGGTCTTTGGTGGAGGATGATGTTTGATGGTTCCTCGAATTTCAATGGGCATGGTATAGGCGCCGTTTTGATGAACCCGAAGGGTGGATTCACTCCATTTACAGCGAGGTTGGACTTTGAGTGTACTAATAACGTCGCAGAATATGAAGCATGTATTCTTGGCCTCGAAGCAGCGATTCACCTCCGAATCAAACTTCTTAAAGTAAGTGGGGACTCAGCCTTGGT
This sequence comes from Lathyrus sativus, assembly GCA_963859935.3. Classification (NCBI taxonomy): domain Eukaryota; kingdom Viridiplantae; phylum Streptophyta; class Magnoliopsida; order Fabales; family Fabaceae; genus Lathyrus; species Lathyrus sativus. The sequence continues at coordinate 140,882,173 of OZ012740.1, read as the reverse complement.
TATTTACCAGGTACAAGGCAAATGGGAAACGAAGAATGAGAAGTTAATCCCTTATAAGGACTACATTATTGAGCTGATCAAGTATTTCGACAAGATAGAGTTCGAGCATGTTCCTAGATCCGAGAATCACGTTGCTGATGCTTTAGCCATGTTGGCATCCATGTGGAAAGTTAAATTCGTTAATGAAGCACCTCTTATCCATATTGAGCGCAAAGTTGAGCCCGCTTATTGTCAGGTGGTCGAAGAAGTTGAGGTGGATGAAAAACCTTGGTTTCATGATATCAAGAACTATCTCGTCAAGCAAGAGTATCCCGATGGTGCTACTGGTCTGGACAAAAAGACATTGAGAAGACTGGCGTCCAAATTCTTTATCAGTAATGGTGTGTTATACAAGAGAAATCACGACATGGTCCTGCTCAGATGTGTTGATAAACGGGAAGCGGACATGTTACTGCAGGAAATTCATGAGGGGACCTTCGGAACTCATGCCAATGGTTATGCTATGTCCAAGAAGATGTTAAGGGCTGGGTATTATTGGTTAACCATGGAAGCTGACTGCATCCAATACGCTAGAAGATGCCATAAGTGCCAAATTTATGCTGATAAAATGCATGTACCTCCATCACCGTTGAATGTTTTGTCTTCACCATGGCCGTTCTCTATGTGGGGCATTGACATGATTGGGGCAATCGAGCCGAAGGCTTCTAATGGTCATCGTTTTATCCTTGTTGCTATTGATTATTTCACTAAGTGGGTAGAGGCTGCCTCCTACACCAACGTGACCAAGCAAGTGGTTGCTCGCTTCATCAGGAAAGAAATCATATGCCGTTATGGAATCCCAAGCCGGATAATAACTGACAATGGCACCAATCTGAATAACAAGACTATGAAAGAGCTGTGTGACAATTTCAAGATCACTCATCACAATTCTTCTCCGTACCGTCCTAAGATGAATGGGGCCGTTGAAGCTGCGAATAAGAATATCAAGAAAATCCTGCAAAAGATGGTTGTGACTTACAAAGATTGGCATGAGATGTTACCATTTGCTTTACATGGATACAGAACCTCAGTGAGAACTTCGACAGGGGCAACACCTTTCTCATTGGTGTATGGAATGGACGCCGTGCTCCCCATCGAAGTAGAGATACCTTCTTTAAGAGTGTTGATGGAAGCTGAACTTGAGGAAGCTGAGTGGGTTCAGGACAGATTGGATCAGTTGAATCTCATTGACGAGAAGCGCTTGACAGCCATGTGCCATGGGCAATTATATCAGAAGCGGATGAAAAGAGCGTTTGATAAGAAGATTCGTATCCGTGAGTTCCGTCAAGGAGAGCTCGTACTCAAAAAGATCTTGCCAGTGCATAAAGATATGCGTGGAAAGTGGATGCCCAATTATGAAGGCCCATTTGTTGTAAAGACCGTTTTCTCCGGAGGGTCTCTGATACTTACAACAATGGACGGTGAAGAACTAGCACATCCCGTGAATTCTGATGCAGTCCGAAAATATTATGCCTAAAAACCCTCTAAGTCGAAAACCTGCAAAAGGCGACTTAGGAAAAAGTAAGGGTTGAAAAAAAAAAGAAATAATAATAAAAAGCTCGCTAAGTTGAAAACCCGAAAGGGCGGCTTAGGCAAAAAGGAGCGTCCCGATGGATTGAAAACCCGAGAGGGCGGTCCAGGCAAAAGTTAGGGACAAAGGCATTTCATTGCATCAGAGGACACTGATCATCGCGAACACACTTTCCGCATGAGAGCCAAGTTTCAGTTCTTTCATCCTTGCCCAAAGCAAGATTCTGGATTAGTCTTAGTTATTAGTATCAGTAGGTGTCATTGGATTCAATGTAACCTTTTCCCATGTTGCCAATTTTAAAACATAATCATCTGTGAAGCTATGCCTTCAGCGAGCTGCCACCCTTTAATAAAAGATACCATTTTGTTACTTACATTCCTTGGTGCATTGCTCTGTGTTTTCTATTGTTATGCAAAATGCGTTTATTCTTAAAATTTGAAAATCAAAGGTGCATGGTAGATTTTTCAAAACTGTTCTTCAAAAACAACAAATTTGAAATGTAATAAATTACTTTGACTAGTGGAAATTTCGGAAAGGATCTCTTCACTCCCCGAAAATATCATTATTGCAGAAACACTTTCAAATCATTGCTCTAACACAGTCCCCAGAGAGACTATAAGCTGACAAATTTTTCTTGGGCGACTCGAAAGTGTCCTTCAGGTTTTCCTCTCCCCATGAGAAGACGTGATACTGTGCACCTAAGCAATTTACTTTCTCCCCAGAGAATTCAGAATTTTGAAACCAGATTTGGTCCTACCATGCTCTCCCATGATTGACGTATTGGTTGCAGAGAACGCAGGGTATCTCCGTCGAGATGCTTATTTCATCTCTCGTCCTGTCTCTAGTCAGTTTCGTCAGCATACGCAAGGGCATAAGCGTCACATGCCTATTTCATTACGGACTCATTACATATTCATTACATGTTCATTACATACTCATTTCATAACATCTTGCATACATAAACATACATTCATATTAACATATTCATTAACATACGCGTTAACATGCGCAGGTTCATTGTGTCTCCATCATTGGTTGTTACCGCCGAGTAACTGGGTTTGTCCATTCCCTTCAAATAGATTGTCAGCCCTAAGCATAAAATACATAAGTGTTTCCAGTTTCCCCACAGAGCTCGATCCTCGTGGATGACGGTTACTTCAGCTATCTTTCCTCACTAGGATAAGATATCTACCCTTCGAGATCATTCCCTCGATGGAGTCTTGATTACCAGTCTTCTTTCTAGCTCGATCCTAGATTGAACCTCAGTCTTGTCGGTCGTCAATCCCAACCGGACGTGCATGTATTTTGCACTATCTTTCAAGAAAATCAACTACAATCATTTACAGATGTACGCCAGTTCACGCCTGGAAAATCTATCAATACAATACTTTACAATCCTACATGTTACAACACTTCACAACACTTTACATCTTACAACATCGATATACAACATTTCTCACCTAAGAAGCCGATCCTATCTTCGTTATGACTCGCAGCAAATGGCCATCTCCATGGAGCAGTTGGGCTTCCATTTACCTGTCGTCTGGAAGTATGGGGGGTTTTGAACCAAATCGTATTCAAGAGAGCACGATCTTGAAGTACGGGGAGGTTTGAGCGGAATCATATTCAGGAGAGCACGATTCTGAATTATGAAGAAGTTCATTTATCCTTTAGTAAAAGAAGAAACCAAATCGTATTCAGGAGAGCACGATCTTGAAGTACGGGGAGGTTTGAGCCGAATCATATTCAGGAGAGCACGATTCTGAAGTATGAGGAAGTTCAGTTTACCCTTTTCATATTCAGGAGAGCACGATTCTGAAGTATGAAGAAATTTCAAGAGCCGAATCATATTCAGGAGAGCACGATTCTGAGTTATGAGGAAGTTCAATTAGCCCTTTTCATATTCAGGAGAGCACGATTCTGAAGTATGAAGAATTTCATTTACAAGAAAGAGCCGAATCATATTCAGGAGAGCACGATTCTGAGTTATGAGGAAGTTCAATTAGCCATTTTCATATTCCGGAGAGCACGATTCTGAAGTATGAAGAATTTCATTCACCCGAAAGAGCGGAATCATATTCAGGAGAGCACGATTCTGAAGTATGAGGAAGTTCAGTTTACCTTTTTCATGTTCAAGAGAGCACGATCTTGAAGCATGGAGAAGTTTATCCTTCAGTAAGAGAAGAATCAGAATCGTATTCCAGGCGCCGACCTTAAATGCGAGAAGATTTATTTATCAGATAAGCAGCAGCCTCTTTATTTGAGTGCTTATCCATTTTGGCACATAAGTCCCTTCCAACGATAAGTGACAATTCTCCCTCGAGAAGCTTATCGGGGCATTTCCTATAAAAGTCCATTTATTTTGGCATACAGCCGGTCTTTACCCTGTATATTTGCTACGGAGTTCCGAAAAGTCCGTTTGATCCTGTCACGAGGGGTAGTTTACCGAAGCTTGGATGTTATTCTTTGCTCAATGCTTCAGCATTCTGTAATCAATCCTGCAATCGTACGTGATCCAGTTTTATCTTTTAGATTCCCCAGTGGAGGCCGTCTCACAGGTGTCATCTCCATTTGAGAATCTCGATTGGTCGTGTTCGCACCAGTTGACCATCATTTTAGGATCCCCCAGTGTTGTACTGTGTCTCAACGCATCGTTTTCCCCAGTGTGCTCTTCTCGTAGCGTCTGTGTCGTAGTATTCATCATCATTTTCGCATTCATCATTCCAGCATACGCATCATATCATATTCATGGCATTATCTGCATTAAGCTGTCCTCGCTCTGTCCAATAGCATTGCATATCGTCGCATTTAAGGGCAAAATTTTCGGTTATCTATATTTAAATCTCTCCACCACGATTCCTCGAGTCTCTGCCACTCAAATCGTCCGGTGTAGCTATTTAAATAGGGGCAACTGTAATACCCCAAATTTTACCCTTATATTTAGTCAGTCATTTCGCATATCATCTCATATGTACATTTTCTAACCACTAGCAAGTTATGGAGGTGCTTTGTTTTGCAGATTTGGTTCCAGGGGTATTTTGGTCATTTTATGCAAATTCTGCTAATTCCTTGAAAACGGGCTGTTATTACGTTCTGAGGCATTTATTTGCCACTTGGGTCAAGGTGCCGGTATGTTTTGTCAGAAATATGATTGGACTCGGGGCCGTGCTTTGTTTGATGTCGAAACATTTCTAAAACAATTTTGTTTCCTCTTAATAAGATGAGGTTGGGTTGAAAAGGAAGTGGATACTGTTAAGGTTATTTTAAGTGATGTGATCAACGAGATTTTAATTTGAATTTGTTTGAATATAATCATATGGCGGGATATCATTTATATAAGGCAAAGGAGAAGTAAGTTTGAACTTTGTGTTCATAAGTACTTATAAGTTACTACTCAAGAGGGAATTTAAATGGTTCTGAATTATTATTCATGGATACTTTGAATTTACAATTGAGAAAGTAAATATGAATATTTGTTGAATTTCATTTCATAAATATTTATAGTTTACAAATTGATAAGTGAATTTGAACTTGGTTTACAAGAGGTTTCATTTACAATAAGTATCTATCCTAAATCCTAAAAGTTCCTAAGTGTCTTCATGCTGTCTTTAAGCTTCGCCGCAGAATCTCCAAATTCACCTGCACATCAAAACAAAGCAAACAGTATAGAAAAAGGTTAGGAGTTGTTTTTGACACTCTCAGAACAATGTCATCATCGAGTGCCGGGAGTGGCACAACCGAAGTTGCGTCCTACCCCCGTTACCGATCCGCGTCGGGGGCGTCAGATCAGGTAACACCTGTTCTTATCGGTACGGGACATCCGAGAGATAGAAGTAATAAAAGAAGCGGGACTGATTCGTTTTGCCGCGATTGGATTTCGAAACTGATACGAGAATAAGGCAACATAGGCAAGATTGAACTCAGACCCGGATGCCGGCAGGTCTGAGTCACTTTGGTTCCGAAACTTCCAACACCTGAAAAGCCACAAGCATCATCAGTACAACAGAACTCAAAGCATAAACAAAACTAGGCAAGAAGGAGCTCGCGCCAGTACAAGTATGAAGAGGCACCAAAGAAACAAATCTGTTACAAAGGTTCAGAATGAAGGCCAATGTTCAAAACAGAATGAAGGCCAATGTTCAAAACAGAATGAAAATCAAGTCCAAACAGAACAGAAAAATGAGACACAAAACAAGCTGCGTCAAAATTACATAGAACAAAGTATCAAAAAGTTCCAGCAGCATCAGTTAAAGGTAAGTCTCCACTCGGACCAGTTTCAATGGCAAGCAACACATAAGAGAGCGACTACACAAAATCACAGCATTGAATCACAGCACAAAATCATAGCGAAACTATACCAGAGAAAGAACACAGATGAGCTCAAGTAATCTCAGTGACATGTCAGTTCAGGTTGGGTCCCAAATGTGCAAAGCACATCAGAAACAGAGCACCAGGCATAGAGGGCTCAGGTGAGCATCACCGCCCCAAACTCGCGGCCACTATCGCGTAAATGTATCGAGGCAACAATAAGCGACATTTGAATTCATAGTTGGACATAATTGCCCAGAATATCAGCTCTGAAACGCAAGAATCAAATATCATCAGCAGTTAAAACAACTCAAATGGAACAAGTGATAAACCACAAGCGAAGATCATCAGAGGCAATCGCAGCATCATCAAAGAGTATCAGTTGTCACGGCTCAGATGAACATCATCGCCGTAGACCTTTCCCGGAAATTTTGACTCAACCAAAGCTTCAATATCAAGCCATCTCTGAAAGAAGAAGAGGAAAAGAATCTGAGCTGCATCAAAGAAACGAATCAATCAAAAAACGAATCAGTTCGAGATCGAAAATATCAAACAAGTCCATCAAGGAGTTCTGTGAATCAATATCAGATATCAATCAATCCAACCTGAAGGCAAACCATATCAGAAAAATAATAAGGAGATTTTGATTTGATATCAATCCCAAAACAGATCAAAACAAATCAGTTCAGATTATTAAACAAATCGAATAGGGTCATGTAATATTCAATCACCGAGTTCAGAAAAATGAAATCCAATCTCACCAAAATCCCAATCGAATTCTAAAAGAGGGAACATGGTTCAATCAGTATCTGAAAAAACCAAACAAAATCAAAATCAAATCGAATCAACACGAAATCAAATCTCAAAAATAATGCAAATCCACACGGATTAAAGGCCCAAAAGTTAGTTATAAAAAGGAAGATACCACCTGTGAGAAGGGGAGTTAACGAGAGCGCCGCGAGAGAACGAAGAAGGGAGATCACGAGCGAAACCCTAACGAAGGAAGGAGATCGCGAAAACCCTAGGCGGCGCGAGAAGGAGGCGGTCGAGACTCAGAAGGACCGGAACCTTCATCATCGTCTCCGTCATCGACGAACAAACCTCATAGAATCACGAACGAAGCACCGACGAGGAGATCGCCTTCGCCGTTCAATACAAACGGCGGGCAATCAACTCCGTAGCCTCAACTTCAAACATCATCGGCTAAAACAAATGTAAACCCTCACGCGTTAACTCACATGTTCATCATTTTTCAGGTTTTTTTGTAGAAGAAGACGCAAAACATAGCGATCGCGAGAGGAAGAAGAGGAAGATGAAGAACAGCGGCGCCGCAAGAATAAGTATGGGTTTGGAAACCCTAAAAAACATTTCACCCTATGACTAATAACTGGGTTGGGTCCGGGTGTGGTTACCGGCCCAACCCCCCCCCCCCCCCCCCCCCCCCCCCCCCCTTTTACTTATTTTATGTTGTTTTGTGTTTTAAAAATTTGTTTTATATTTTCTTTTTAAAAACCATTTTTTAACATTTTAATTTTATAAAATCATTTTTAAAATATAACATTTTAATTTTATAATTTAAAAAAAATCTTTTTTTAAAATATAAATATTAAGGATAAGAAAAAACCTTTTTTAAATAAAATAAGAAAAACTTTTTTAAAAAAATATAAAAATAAAACCTTTTTAAAAGAGTAAATTATTTTTAAATTAAATTTCTTTTGCAAGCTAACATTAAATTATTAATATTTTTTAAATAAAACAATAATAAAATCTCAAATTTGCATCTTTTTCTTAACTCATTTGATCACCACCTAACTCTGCCCACTAACGCCATTTGTTCATTTTGCAGCTCATTACATTTACCGTTACTCATCTCATTTTATTTCATTACTATATTGTAACTGCTTCTCACATGTAACCCCGCGAATCTAATAATCGCGCTTTAAGTTTCTGCCTTAAATTTCTGTTTGCATGGCTTTTAACTTCTGTTTTTATTCCCTGTTTACAATTCAATTATCTCACACCTTCATCAATATTTCTGTCACACTACGCACTGCCGAAGGAATTAGGTCTAGCCTTTGACCGCCGTGTCAATAGTCCTCACCTTCAACCCTTACACCTTTTCAACCCTAAATTTTCATACATGTCTCGCTGTGGACAAGATTACAATTTTACCCCTAGCATTAGGTCAAAGAGCCGCCGCGCTCATTTTAGGGTTTCCCGCCGTGGAATCCCTAACCTAACCTAACCCTAATTACAACTTAACATTTCAACGTAGAAATTTGGAGTTCCTACACTCCACGTAAGCGTGTCCTTAAGATGTGTTTATTCCCCTTGAGACCTTGACCACAGTCAAGAAGTCTCTAACCTCCCTTTTGAGGGGAACTACGATTACTCTGATTCCACTCCCGTAAGGATACGTAGGCACAAGATGCGATGTCTTGCCGAGTAAACTTAGAACTAAACCCTTAGGTCTCTTTTCTCTCTTTTAATCCCTTTGTACATATACCTTAAGCAAATAAATAAAGCAAATAGTAAGCATTGAACAAAAGGTTCCTGTAGAGTACTACAGAAGTTTAGGGTGCTAATACCTTCCCTAAATTTAACCAACCCCCGAACCCTAGATCTTTCCCCGCATTGTGTTTACGATGCAAAATAGGTTTTCCCTCTTTTGACCTTTTCCTTCGGATAAATCAAAGAGCGGTTGTGAATTGAATTGCGATTCAAACTCATTAATAGTTTGTGATCCTATTTCCACCGCAACATCATGGAACGGGCAATGTGCGTCAGGATTGTAGTATGGAGGCAAAGGATTGGGTGGGGCACCCAAGTTTCTTGTTTGAATAAGTCCTCTAGCTATCATCATAGGGTATAGTTCAGTATAACTCATTGGTATTGGTTGTATCTTGGGCCTCCTGTTCTGATAGGCTGGCTTGGGAGCTTGAGCTCTGGGATGCTGCATCTGCTGATTGTTGTAAGGTCGGTAATTGTACTTCTGATAAGCTTTCGGTGCCTCTGGATAAAGATTTTGTTGATTTTGTGTCTGGAAGATTGGCGTAACTGCCGCTATGTATTATGGTTGATGATACTGCTGATCTTTAACTTGGGGATGGATCCTTCGGTTCTGTGCCCTTTTCTCGTACATAACTGCGTTGGTTTGTCCCTCTTTCTTTTTCTAGAAACTGCCGGATGGTTTCTTGGATGAATAGTTGCTGGAACTGCTGGCAGGACTAGTCATTTTTCTGTTCTTCAATCCGGCTTCCACTTTGACACCCACTGCCATAATATCGGCGAAGTTACATGACACATTACTTATCATTCTTTCATAATATTCTGGTTTGACGGTGTCGACAAACCAATCTGCAAGTTCCTTATTTGTAAGTGGTGGCTCAACTTGTGCAACCGTCTCTCACCATCTTTGCGCATATTCCTTTAAGGATTCTAAAGACTTCTGATTCATGCTCAATAGCTGACGTCTGTCTGGAGTAAGGTCCATATTGTATTTGTATTGTTGGATGAAGGCATCAGATAGATCTTGAAAACTTTGAATCCTTCATTGGTCTAGCCCCATATACCATTTTGCGGAGGCTATTTTTAAACTTTCTTGAAAATAGTGTATCATTAGCTTGTCATTGTCGAAATGCGCAGCCATGCGTCTGCAATACATAACCAAATGGAGTTTTGGGCAAGATGCCTCATCATATTTTTCAAAGGATAGCATTACAAACTTTGGGGGGAACACCAACCCCTAGACCAAGCACATGTCTCTGACATCAGTAGCAAAGATGCTTTTCCCTTCTAAAGACTTCATTCTTCTTGCCATGATTTCCATCTCAACCCTTAGCTTGTCGTGTTTTTCATCCCCTACTTCAGATTCTTCTGATATCTTATAAACTGGTAGTTGTTGAGTATTGAAGATCGGTCAGACATTCATCTGAGCGCCTGCTTGGGTGAACAGAGGATTATGGAATTCATGCATAAGTCCTGCTGTTTGTGTCGTCATACGTTGGACCTAAAATGAAGATACAAAATCTTTGGAGATACCAAACGGAAACTCTGTTGTGGAAGTTACTACTAGCGTAGGGACTGCTGCAGTTGTGTTAACCTCAGATACCACCGTGGCTTGCGCATCTATTTTTTCCCTAATCACTTGCATAGCTTATAAGATCTGGCTGACATCTCCTCGAAGTCCTTCCAACTCATTGTCAATCTGATCAATTCTCTCCTACTGATCTACCATTCTCTTCTGAGTATTGGCTCGGGTATTATAGCAGTGGGGACCCAGTGTGATCTTCTGGGGGAAAAGAATAACGGATGAGCTGCGGAACCCATGCAACACTATGCAAATGATATGCTATGTAAATGCAAATACAATACTACTCATTTGAGGAAAAACAATAATTCTTTTTACAAACAAAGTTAGTAAATCAACACATGTAACAACGTGATTGACAACATAAAAGGAAAGCAAAATTTCATTGATAAAGCAAAGTCTATTACAACAAATGGTTCTTGTAAATGAACGAGACCTTTATTACAATATGATTTTCAAAACGTAAAGATTACATTCATAAGCTCTTAAGATTACAATCTTAGAAAGAACAGGAACTTGGGAGGCCTCGATCATTCTAACAAGATAATCCTTCTTCTTCTTGAGGTCTGGCGTGGTATTGACTCTGGAGAATTAGCTCCCATAGCTCGGCATTTTCTCGTTCTGCTTTAACTAAAGCGAACTTTAGTTCATCTCTATGCATGAGTATTTCTGGCTTTGGAGAGATTTCATAAGTATGATTGTAGAACATTTTCAAGGTTATCACTTTTGACCAAAGGAGATAAGCTCTTGTGGCTAGGCAACTTATGTTTTCTTCAACAGTCATTCCCTGTAGATATGGACGATATCAGGCTAAACGAGCTTGAGCTTCAAAGTTTTCGTCACTCCTTTTTTCACAGAAATAAGTCCTTAGCAAGTCTTGATCTGGTTCCGGTCCCGTTTGGTACCCTAGCTGACGGTGAGCTAGGGTCATACTGTAGCTGATGGTTCCCTTTGTGCCTCTAAGTGGTATGTTAGGAAAGTCTCCGCAGCTGTGAATCATGGCGATTCCTTCATTCTTGATGTCGTACCAGTTAACATCATAATGGGAGAGTGATGTTAACTTTCTGATCCAAACATCTTTGTCGTGGAGATTCCAGAGGACATGAGTCTTGGGCAAGTGTGAAATAAACCACTTGCTGAGAAGTGTTGTTCAGCACGAGAATAGTCCAGTATCTTACATTTTCCGACGGTGGATAACATAGTAGGTGTCAGCCAACAGGGTGGGAATAGGGTTCCTGATTATGAAGAGCCTGATGGCTTCTCCGCTGATAAACTCATCGCAGCTTGGGAAAAGGTATAGTCTATAGAACAGAAAAGCCAATATTGCTTCAAAGATCCCTAAGTCCCTATGATAATAGTGGAATTCAGCTCTTTCCATGAATGGCCTTGCTTCCATTCCATAGAATCCTTCTTTACTCACCAATCTAGCAGGCAACTCTATGGGATCAAGATGCAGGGCTTTGGCAAGCTCCTTTGTTCTTGGTTTACCGTAGGAACGAGTAAAGGTCAAGGGAATCTTCAAATAAGCAGAATACACTTCCAAAGTTGGGAGTAGTTGGAAATCCAGGAAAGTGAAACAATGGTACACCGGGTCGTAGAACTCAACGAGTGCCAACAACTTTTCTTCATTGGATCTTGTATCCAACAGAGATAGCAGATTTCCATATTTGGCGATGAATGCGGCGGGATTCCTGATGAGGCCCCTCAAGATCCTAATATTATCCAACCTTAGGCTCAAGAATGAAAATCTAATTATGCGATCCTAACAATGTCTGCAAAAATAAGATTTTGAATTCCTTGAATGGTTAGTAAAAATGCAAGAACGCAATGCAAATGCAATTGGTTTTACAAAACTCAGAAGATTAATTAGGTCAAACCCTCATTTCATTAATTGTTGGGAAAAGTTACAACTTTAAAATACAAGACAAGAAGCCTAAGTTTACATCAAAAACTAGGTCCTATGGTCTAAGTTTCTGACAAGAACTTTTAGTCGTGGGACCTCTTCAACTTCTTCAGCATTTTATTTTCCACTACTAACTTGTCCACTATGATTTTCCAAGCTCCGGATGTAGGAAGGATATTTGAGTACTCGTGAGTGCTTTGAGTAGACTTGACACTAGAGAAAAATAAATTCTCTTTTGTCACATCACCGTTAATCACACGTCGCTCGAGCCAACTGATCAGTTCGTCTTTGTCTTGCAATTCTCTTCTAAGTTCCGTTGTTTCGGAAAACAGAGTATGATACTTCCCTTCCCAAATATCTCTCTCAAGTTTTATTCTTTCAAGAACTTCTTGGTACTCTTCCATTTTCTCAATGGGAATGGCGAAAGATAAACACTAGGGATCAATGAACACTTGATTATGATCAAGGTTCAAAGGGGGACAAACATAACAATTCTTGTATAGAGTTTAACAAAACTCTCTATTCTAAGTTATACACTCAAGATGTTGACTTTGACAAAAGCCAATGGGGGAGTAAGTAATCATGACAATGATCCTTACATAGAGTTGATAAACTCTATCCTAGGGTTCGAGTTGAAGAACACTCCTAGTAAAAGTGGGTCTTTTAGACTTAAACAAAGTCTAATGGCTAGTAGGTTCTAACTTAACTAAGTTAGGGTTTAAAATGACTTAAAAAAGTCAGAGGGAGGGTGATGAGCTATCTATGATCCAGGGGTCAATAGAGAGACTTTCCTTTAGACACAAGAACACAGACAACTTGATGTGAACTATAAAGTTCCATCACTGGGGAATAACTTAACAAAGTTAAAGAAATAAGGCAAGATCACATAACAACATGTACAATAATCAAGAACAACATTTACCATTTTAACAAAGATGAAGAGTAAGGTAACAACCGACAATGCAAGCAAAAAACATCTGTAACAACATTAAGTTCATCTATAACATTCAAATAAGGTTAATTCAAACAAGTGACAACATGAAGCAATCATGTTATAAGGATCAAAAGAGATCAAATGTAACAACATAAGATCAACCAACATGTATTGATGACAATCAAACATGCAAGAATACAAGAAATATTACAATAGTTCAAGTATGAATTCATGATTTCATGGGGAGAAGTAAACAAGTTTCATGGTAACAAACAAGACAATAATCAAACCCTAGCTTGTTATGGTTCTAACAAGACACCTAAACAAGTAGAAAGAGGCATGAAAAGCATATTCAAGAGGTCACAACCTCAAGAATCATGTCAAGGTTCACATAAGAAATTCAAAGTATGCCATGCATATTCAAGCATTCACAAAGGCAAGAAACAAACCCTAAACATGTTATGGTTCTAACAAGACACATAAACAAGTAAGATAAGACATGGTAAACACATTCAAGAGGTTACAACATCAAGAATCATGGCAAAGTCCACAGATGAAATTCAACAGGCCATTTTCACATATATGCATTCACAAAAGCAAGTATGAACATGGTAAGGAAATGGATCAAACATATTTGAACATTTAAACATGTTAACAAACATGTATGAATCATACAAGATCCATCATGTAGATGCTCTTGATTGGCTGCATTTTATGGCAAAACATTCTTGTATGAATGAATGTCACAACTGATGTTATGACATACATGAAGAGTGTTCTGCAGGGAGAGCTAAGATTAAGTGAAGCTGAATGTCATGGCCGGATGTTGTGACATCTAGCGTATGACATCAGGATGCACAGGGTTTGTTTTTCTGTTATTAGCTCAGGCTATACTTCAGGAAACAATCCAGGAAGCGTAGTTATTTTAGGCGACATAACAGGCACTGCTGAGGATAACATAGAAGACTCCTGACCTAATGATAAGTGCGCAACTTCATGAAGAGAGGTTTATCTTGGGTAAACCTAGGTTCTCCATCAAGGCCTAAAGCAAGTCTGTTGCTATAAATAATAGAAGGATCATTCCTAATAGGGTAGAGCTTTTGGAGAGTGACTGGAGAGTGTGTCTTGTGAGTGAAGAGGTTGTTCTTCACGTGGTTTGTGTGAGTGAATAATTTTGGTTCTTCACGTGTGTCTTAGGATACTTGTATGCTAAGAAATTTCCAGTTGTATAATTGCATTGGTTTAGTGTGTATGAACTGTTGTGTTCATTGTGCCACTCAAAGATTTTAAGCAAGAGGGTTGTGTCACTTGATCAATGTTGTGAAGCAAGATCAAGGTGTGTGTTTGAAGTGTGTCTTCATATTGTAATTGTGAATTGTTTATCACTGCGGTGATTGAGGGGGAGTGAGTGGGTATACTCAGGTCTAGTGGTCTCTAGGCTGAAGTGTCATTGGGTAGGTCTTAAGTGAAGAGTGCAAACGGGTTGTTTGACTCTGAATTAATTCTACTAATAGTGAATTTCCTCCCTGGCTTGGTAGCCCCCAGATGTAGGTGTGGTTGACACTGAACTAGGTGAACAATTACTTGTGTTATTTACTGCTTTCCATTTACAGCTTATTAGTAAGTCCAGTAGTCTATGTTACATTGGATGTCATAACATCCGTGATGACATCCAATGTGTGCTTGCCAGAATTTCAATTGGCATCAGAGCAGGCACCCTGCCTGTTATTTTCTGGGTGAGATCTAGGGAAGATAAATTCTGGTACTATGGATAAAGACATAGGATTCACGAATAGACCACCAATTCTGGATGGCTCAAATTATGACTATTGGAAACCTAGGATGATTGCCTTCTTAAAGTCTTTTGACAGCAAGGCATGGAGAGTTGCAAACTCAGGATGGGAACATCCAGTAAAGACTGATAAAGATGGATTGTCTGTGCTTATACCTGAAGAAGAATGGACCAAAGAGCAAGAAGCCTTGGCTCTTGGGAATTCTAAAGCTTTGAATGCATTATTCAATGGTATAGACAAGAACATTTTCAGACTGGTGCATCATTGTGAGCTGGCTAAAGAGGTTTGGGATACTCTCAAAACAACTCATGAAGGAAGCTCTAAAGTCAAGATGTCAAGATTGCAAATGTTGACAACCAAGTTTGAAAGCCTGAGGATGAAGGAGGATGAGACTATTCATAAATTCTACATGAATATTCTTGAGATAGCTAAAAGATGTCTGAAGAAAAGCTTGTGAGGAAGATTCTCAGACCTTTACCTAAAAGGTTTGCCATGAAGGTCACTGCCATTGAAGAAGCTCAAGCCATGAAGGTCACTGCAATATGAAGGTGGATGAACTCATTGGTTCTCTTCAAACCTTTGAGATGGGAATGTCTGATCAGGTTGTGGAGAAAAAGAACAAGAGCATAGCACTTGCATCTAACACTGTAGAAGACTCTAATGAAGACAATGATGGAAGCAAGGATAATCTCTCAGAAGTTGTAGCTATGCTTGGTAGACAAGTCAACAGACTCATGAAAAAGGTAGATAAGAAGGGCAGATCCAATGTCAATAACATCTCATCTGACATTGACAAAAGAGTCAAGTTTGAAGAAAAGACCAACCAAAACAAAGGAGCTCAGTGCTATGAATATAAAGGATATGGGCACATTAAAACAAAATGTCCCACTTATCTCAAGAGGCAAAATAAGGGCCTAGCAGTTACTTGGTCTGATGGAGATTCTGAGAATGGATTTGAAGAAGAATCAGCCAAGCATGTCACTGTTCTGAACAGTGTATGCATATCTGAGGGTGACTCAAGTGAAGATGAGCTGACCTTTTAATGAACTTGCAGCCTCATATAAACAGCTATACAACAAGAGTGTTGAAATATGTCAACTAGGGGAGAAGCATAAGAAAATCATCAAGATGTTGGAAGCTGAGAAGAAGGAGAATCTTGCAACCATTGACTCACTCAACAGTGAGGTCAAAATGTTAAACTCCAAACTGGATCAGATGACTAATCTATCAGGATGCTAAACCATGGGACTAACACTTTAGAAAAACTCCTACAGAGTGGTCAGCATGCTGGAAACATGTCTGGATTGGGATTTGTAGGTGAACAGAAACCCACCTTGAAACTAAAGGTTGAAAATCATAGACGAAAATGGATGTCACAACATCAGAAGACCAAAAATATGAATCAGGCAAGGAGAAAGTCCCAAAGGTGGAGGTGTCACTACTGTGGAAAATGCTCCTGTCAAAAATATTAGTCTGCATGGATTTCCTAGTCACCTTCATCAAAATGCTCCTGTCAAAAAGCACCAATGGGTGGTAAAGGAGTTTAGTCTAATAGCTCATACTTCTCTGAGAGTGTCAGCTAAAGAAGACTGGTATTTTGACAATGGTTGTTTTAAGCACATGACTGGAATAAAGAATATCTTGATGGACATCAAACCACATTCCACTAAGTATGTGACCTTTGGTGATGGAGCAAAAGGGGAAATCAAAGGGGTTGGGAGACTAAATTGTCCTGGAGTTCCTAACCTAGACAATGTATTGCTGGTGAAGGGACTGACTGCCAACTTGATTAGTATCAGTCAACTCTATGATCAAGGACTCAATGTCAACTTTACAAAGGGAGAATGTGTTGTCACAAATAGAGATAAAAAGGAAGTCATGAGGGGAGCCAGGTCTAAAGATAACTGTTACTTGTGGGAGCCTCAAATCTCAAGTAACTCTACTACTTGTTCTATAACCAAAGAAGAAAAGGAAGTCAAACTGTGGCATCAAAAACTTGGACATCTTCATCTAAGAGGGATGAAAAAGATCATTTCCAAGGAAGCTGTGAGAAGAATTCCAAAGCTGACTATTGATGAAGGTAAGGTCTGTGGTGAATATCAAGTAGGCAAACAAACCAAGGCATCTCATCCAAGGGTTGGACATCTGACTTCCTCCAGAGTTCTGGAACTATTGCACATGGACCTGATGGGACCAATGCAAGTAGAAAGACTGTGTGGCAAAAGGTATGCATATCTAGTTGTTGATGATTACTCCAGATTCACCTGGATAAATTTCACAAAGAAAAATCTGATGTGTTTGAAGTCTTCAAAGATCTTTGCATTAAACTTCAAAGAGAGAAGGAAAGTGGTGTTATCAGGATCAGAAGTGATCATGGAAAAGAGTTTGAAAACTCTAAATTTGCTGAATTCTGCACAACAGAAGGTATCAGTCATGAATTCTCCTCCCCTATTACTCCTCAAAAAAATGGAGTAGTAGAAAGGAAAACAGGACTATTCCAGAATCTTCCAGAGCCATGATTCATGCAAAGAAATTATCTATGCACTTTTGGGCTGAGGCAATGAATACATCATGCTATGTTCACAACAAAGTTACCTTGAGAAAGGGAACATCTTCCACTATGTATGAATTATGGAACGGAAGAAAACCAACTGTGAAGTATTTCCATGTGTTTGGGAGCAGGTGCTACATCTTGACAGATCATGAACAAAGGAGGAAAATGGATCCCAAAAGTGATGAAGGCATATTTCTGGGATACTCTACTAATAGCAGAGCCTACAGAGTATACAACTCTAGAACAAAAGTCCTGATGGAATCCATTAATGTTATTATTGATGATCAACCTGAAGAAATCAATGTCATAGAGGATGTTGGAACATGGCTTGAGACACCAATTGATGATTTAGTCAATCTAAAGATGTTCAAGATGTAACTCCTGATTCTGATTCAGAAACTCTCAACAGAGAACCTTCTATCAGGATCCTTAAAGATCATCCCAAAGATCTTATCATTGGAGACCTCAACAGTGGTGTAAGAACCAGAACCAGAGAAATAGTTTCAAATTCATGCTTTGTATCCAAGATTGAGCCAAAAAATATGCAGGAGGCTTTAACTGATGAAAATTGGATCAAAGCCATGCAAGATGAGTTGGAACAGTTTCAAAGGAATGAAGTGTGGGAATTGGTCCCAAGACCTGAAGGAACAAACATCATTGGAGCCAAGTGGATTTACAAGAACAAGTCTAATGAACAAGGAGTTGTAACCAGAAACAAGGCTAGATTAGTGGCACAGGGTTATACTCAAGTTGAAGGAATTGATTTTGATGAAACTTTTACACCAGTTACAAGACTTGAGTCAAGCAAGTTGTTGTTAGGAATTGCCTGCGTCCTAAAATTTAAACTATTCCAGATGGATGTGAAGAGTGCTTTTCTGAATGGATATCTAAATGAGGAAGTAAATGTGGCTCAACCAAAGGGATTTGAGGATCCTAACTTGACAGACCATGTATACAAGTTGAGGAAGGCACTGTATGGATTAAAGCAAGCTCCTAGAGCTTGGTATGAGAGACTGACTTAATTTCTTACCACCAATGGATACAGAAAAGGAGGGATAGACAAGACCCTTTTTGTAAAGGATGAAGGTGGAAAAATCATGATTGCACAAATCTATGTGGATGACATAGTGTTTGGAGGGATGTTAGACAAAATGGTGAAACAATTTGTCAATAACATGCAATCCGAGTTTGAAATGAGCATGTGTGGTGAAATAACTTACTTCCTTGGACTGCAAGTCAAGCAAATGGAAGATTCTATATTTATCTCCCAAAGTAAATATACCAAAAACATAATCAAAAAGTTTGGGATAGACAATGCTGGTCACAAAAGAACACCTGCATCCACTCATCTAAAGTTACCAAAAGATGAAAGTGGTACTAGTGTGGATCAAAGCCTGTACAGAAGCATGATCGAAAGCTTTTTGTATCTAACAGCCAGCAGACCTGATATTACATTTGCAGTTGGTGTATGTGTCATATATCAAGCAAATCCTAAGGTAAGTCACATAAATCAAGTTAAAAGGATTCTCAAATATGTGAATGGAACTTGTGATTATGGTATACTTTACTCTCATGGGTGTGATCCTACATTATCTGGATATTGTGATGCTGAATGGGCTGGAAGTGCTGATGATAGAAAGAGCACCTTTGGTGGATGCTTCTTCTTAGGGAACAACCACATATCTTGGTTCAGCAAAAAGCAAAATTATGTCTCATTATCCACTGCTGAGGCTGAATACATAGCAGTTGGTAGTAGTTGTTCTCAGCTTGTATGGATGAAGAAAATGTTAACTGAATACAATGTCACTCAGGATGTCATGACATTGTACTGTGAAAATCTCAGTGCTATCAATATTTCTAAGAACCCAATCCAGCATAGTAGACATGTGTCCACTGAACTACAACTAGCTAACATCTTTACAAAGGCTCTAGATGCTGCTCAATTTTAGAATCTAAGAGGAAAATTGGGTATTTGTATGTATGAGGACTCATAGCAATTACTGGCACATGAGAGTTTTAAAACTTCAATGCAGTCCACGGCCTTGACGACAGAAACTTTCCATTCCATGCAAACGTGTTATATCACTGCACATACAATTTTCTCCGCCTCCTCCACTCTACAAAATTCTTAGTCTGCACTCCGCAACAAGATGTCTTTCCATCATGATGCCTCTTCATCCAAGACCCCTCCCAAATCCTCAAAAGATGCCACTCCCATTGCTGAAGAACCCAAGAGCAAGTATCCTCCTCCCACTACTGAAGAACTTAGGCGAATCAGAAACAGGGAAGGCTCGGCACACGCGGACAAATCCTTTGGGAAATTTTCGATGATATACTCAAGAAAGGACTGCCTTTTCGGGGCATCACCATTCCCGTGGCTCACATAGATCCACCTCACAATCCTGATATGCCAGAGGACGACCCTGATGACATCAATAAGGACATCTCATTGTCAGATTCAGATGACAATGATTCCAGTTCCTTTGAGGAAGATGAATAAAGGGGGCTGATAGACTGCAGTGGATCTCAGGTTGCTGGTTGCTAAGATGAGAATGGTGTGCTGCTGGTTTAATTATTTCATTGTTTTTGTTTTGACTTTTGTAACAGCTTACACTTGTGATGCTCTCCATGAGCAGTTTTGTTTGTAATGACCTCAAACATGTGTAATGTTACTCATTATGATCTATACTATGTTATTAGTTTGATCTTAATTTGTGGCTAAAAAGGGGGAGAGAGTGTTAGATAACAGCAGGTAGTGACAGCAGGTTAGAGAAGTGTACCTTTCACAGGTGGAAGACTTGGCTAAATTGCTGCTACAAGTGTGTTGCAGGTGTGATACAGGGGCTGCTGCAAATATGCATGATTGAAGATTTTGCTAATGTGCATGTGTGATAACAACTGATGCTGTTAGTGATGTGTGAGTTCCTAATAAGTATAGGAATGTATGTTAGATGGAACCTAGTAGTATTGTAGCTGCTAGTAGGGTGTGTTTCTGGAGGGTGTTTGCAGAATGTATGTGGCTGTGCACCTCTTCAGGGGGAGTAACATAGGATGTTGTGCTTCACAGGTGATTGTGCACTTTAGGATGTCATCCAGAATGTCATAACATCCAGAACAGGCTGGATGAATTTGTGTGACTACAGGTTGGCTGCAGGTTGTGTGTATTGATGTGATGTACATCAGTTGAGGGGGAGTAACCCAGAATGTTACTCAACATATTATGACATCTGTAGTGTTAACTAACAGATGATTGTGTGAGAACAGGTTGATCCTGAGAGATAACAGTGTGAGTAGACAACACTGATAGTATGTAGGTAGTAGCTTTCCTGCATGATATGTTAGACTTCTGCTGCTTATAATCTCTATTACTGTAACAAAGTGTTTTAGCCAAAAAAATTTCCAAAGGGGGAGTTTGTAGATGCTCTTGATTGGCTGCATTTTATGGCAAAACATTGTT
Organism: Lathyrus sativus; assembly: GCA_963859935.3. Classification (NCBI taxonomy): domain Eukaryota; kingdom Viridiplantae; phylum Streptophyta; class Magnoliopsida; order Fabales; family Fabaceae; genus Lathyrus; species Lathyrus sativus. The sequence continues at coordinate 140,861,564 of OZ012740.1, read as the reverse complement.
GTATGAATGAATGTCACAACTGATGTTATTACATACATGAAGAGTGTTCTGCAGGGAGAGCTAAGAGTAAGTGAAGCTGAATGTCATGGCCGGATGTTGTGACATCAAGCGTATTACATCAGGATGCGCAAGGTTTGTTTTTCTGTTATTAGCTCAGGCTATACTTCAGGAAACAATCCAGGAAGTATAGTTATTTTAGGCAAAATAACAGGCACTGCTGAGGATAACATAGAAGACTCCTGACCTAATGATAAGTGCGCAACTTCATGAAGAGAGGTTTATCTTGGGTAAACCTAGGTTCTCCATCAAGGCCCAAAGCAAGTCTGTTGCTATAAATAACAGAAGGATCATTCCTAATAGGGTAGATCTTTTGGAGAGAGACTGGAGAGTGTGTCTTGTGAGTGAAGAGGTTGTTTTTCACGTGGTTTGTGTGAGTGAAGAATTTTGGTTCTTCACGTGTGTCTTAGGATACTTGTATGCCAAGCAATTGTCAACTGTATAATTGCATTGGTCTAGTGTGTATGAACTGTTGTGTTCATTGTGCCACTCAAAGCTTTTAAGCAAGAGGGCAATGTCACTTGATCAAAGCTGTGAAGCAAGATCAAGGTGTGTGCTTAAAGTGTGTCTTCATATTGTAATTGTGAATTGTTTATCACTGCGGTGATTAAGGGGAATTGAGTGGGTATACTCAGGTCTAGTGGTCTCTAGGCTGAAGTGTCATTGGGTAGGTCTTAAGTGAAGAGTGAAAATGGGTTGTTTAACTCTGAATTAATTATACTAATAGTGAATTTCCTCCCTGGCTTGGTAGCCCCCAGATGTAGGTGTGGTTGACACTGAACTAGGTGAACAATTACTTGTGTTATTTACTGCTTTCCATTTACAGCTTATTAGTAAGTCCAGTAGTCTGTGTTATATTGGATGTCATAACATCCATGATAATATCCATTGTGTGCTTGCCAGAATTTCACATCTCACAAGAAAAATCAAGTTACAAGTTGAAAAAGTTTGAGAACTTCAAGGTAAAAACCCTAAAAACACATGTTTTTAAAATGGATCAAAGTCTTTCTAGGATAACAATCCTTGAATTAATTCTTCTCTCGTTGAAAATATACATGATAAGGAGTAGTTTTCAATAAGAATGGCATCAATAGCACAAAAAATAAGCAAGTTATGATCATTGAAAGTTGGTGCACCAAGAGGGCAAAAACTAGGGCAAGGCTAGGTCACAACCTAAGGGTCATTTGCATGAAGGATTGGAACTCAGTCAATTATTAACCAAATGAAGTAAAAAAAAAGTGAAAATTGTGTATTTTTAACAAGCAATTCAATATTACCATTTTTTCCCATACCATACACCCATAAGAAAACCCGATAGCATATGTGTTTGGGCAAGTTTGGTGACAACCAAAAGCATGAACATGTGAGCAACATTGTGTAGTGATGTGCTTGGTGAAACAAGTGTACAAACATCACATATACATCATATATATGTCATGAACAACATTGTATAGTGATGTGCTTGATTTATATGTTATGAAATGTTATGAATTTTATGAGGGACTCTTTTTTGTTTTTGGTTTGCTCGGGATATGGTGTTAAATGAAGTCAACCCTAGCATGATTTTTTATGGTGGATGACAGAAAAACCTATGAGTAATGATGGAGACATATGGTAGTGGTAATCCATAGGAAACGTCAAAGGAAATGGGTGAAGAATCATTAAGGATGACAAATTGCTGGAGAAAAGGACACTAGGAAGATTCAAAGTATGATTCATCAATTAGTTCAGACATGACCTGACAAAATTTAGAATATAGTTGATAGTTCTGGAGTCTTCTTATTAGAAGATCACCTACACAAACAATACATTGGAGTCTTCTTATTAGAAGATCATCCATACAAACAAGACATTGGAGTCTTCTTATTAGAAGATCATCCATACAAACAAGACATTGGAGTCTTCTTATTAGAGTGCCGATAACAATTTTGCTTTTAAGAACAAAGTGTCAGCAACAACTGGATTTTAAAGATAGAGTGCCAACAATAACTGGACTTTTTTAGAATAAAGTGCCAGCAGCAACTGGACTTTAGGTGAGTAAAAATGACAATGGGATTTAGAAAGTCAATAATGGTTGAATTTTGAAATGACACAAGTGAAAACCGAACAATGGTGTTTTGTATAAATGAAGGGAAATGGTGTTTCACTTTTTTGTTTTTGTTTTTCATACGAGAACTGACTTTCAGATAGTCTACCAAACAAAAACTGGTTTTAAAATGGGCTGCAGACAGGAACTGGTTTCTTTAGTTTTAGCCGGGAACTGACTATAAAATGGTCTACCAGACAGAAAACTGGTGTTAAAAATAGGCCAACAGACGAGAACTGGTTTTACAATTGGCCACCAGATGGGAATGGTTTTAAGAAAAGACTACCATACGAGATCTGAATCTAAACATAGGCTACCAGATGGGAATTGGTTATTTTTATGTTTGATTTTTTCATACTGCGGGCATATGCTCGATGAAGGAAATGATATGCATGGCTTAATGCTAGAGCGAAGCAACATGATTAATGCATGAGAATAATTTATGCATGACGCAAAAGTTTGCGACATGCCCTTGTGGTGGATAATGGATGGAAGGTCTCTTTTCAGTAATGTTTCTCTTGCCAAAGGAAAAAGATTGTTTGATGGGGTGACAACATGATTACCCGACACTCATCTTAACCTCAATAGTTGTTGATGTATAGCTTGCTTTCTTGAGCGGCTTGAAAGCATGGAGACGACTTGCCCCTTGGTGGCTCATCTTGCCCCAGTTTGTTGGGTCTTTAAATAAATTTTCTGCAAAAGGATTTTGGAAGAAACTTGCTCTGACTTTGAGGTAGCTTGCCCCAAGTGTTTTAATTTTGCAGTGTTCTGCCTCTTGACTGGCCAACTCTTGAAATAGTAGACTTATGATTGACTGACCTTTGGAGAGTTAGAATCATTGAGATTTCTATGATAGCTCACCCTAATCTAAGTCTTGAGGATTTGCTCTTGACTAATCAACTCTTGGAGTGGTATACTTGGATTGACTAATACTCAAAATGATTTTCCTTTGGCTGGACTTCTTTCAAATGATCAAGCTCCTCAATTGATAGTACATTGATGGGATTCCCTTTATGCTAAATGATGACTTGTAATTAAAGTAGTTCTTTAAAAAAATGGTAATTTTAATGCAGTGCTTATGAAAAATTTCAAATCAAAATTTATTGATATGATGGTGAACAAAGTGAACGGGTCAATGATTAGAACACAATGTTGATTTAGCCATTCACAGTATGCAAGATAGTGTGATCAACGCAAATGATTAACAAAGATTGTTTGGATTCAGGTTAACACAATCTTGTTGTAGTATGTTTTCAAAATAAATCCTGCCTCAATTAGGTCTTTTAAGGGTTGTAACATGGTCTGATTCACGACTTTCGAAACAAAGAATATAAGGCTCAAAATATAATTATAACCCAAACCTTCTTCTTGATGATCTCTAGTTCCTATGTTCAGTTAATTTCGATATACACATTCAAATTGTAAGAGAGTTTGAAGGCGTGAAGGTGAACATGAAGATTCAAGATGAGGTTTTCTTTGAATTGAAATCACTTTTTTTTTTGTTAAGGATTTTTATGACCTCTTTTTTTTTTGATCCCTAATTTTGCCTAGGTTGCTTCTTTGAAGCTTTTGGTCCTACTGGGATGCCCTAATTTTTTCCTAAGTCATTTTTGTGGTATTCAACTTAGCGAGCTTTTTCATTTTTTATTCTTTTTGCTAAAAAGTTGTGCCTGCCATTTTATTGGTTATTGAGGAAAAACTATTATAAGATTTTTGGCTCTTCTCAACTTCTTCGACATTTTATGGTGTGTGAAGGATAAATATGGTTGATCTCCTTAGGTGGGATGTTTTTCTCTTGGAATTTGAATGCAAAGTCAAATTAACTGAACAAACTATCCTGCCTTTGGTTAAGATTAAGGGTTTTTATTAGAAAGAAACATCGATTTCTAGGCTAAAAGTGGTTGACTATGGGTTAACTTCTTATTTCTCTAGTGTTTGGCGATTTGAAACAATGTCTTACATCACCGGCAAAGTTTTAACTGAAATCATACCGACAACAATTATGGGTATTTGGTTTCATCACCCTCCTTCCAATCTTTGTTAAAACAACAATTTGATAAAGAAAAGTGAATGGGAAAAGAGTTGACTTTTTATGCATGAATGAAGGAAAAATAGCAAGAGTGCGTATGAATGGATTGATTCAGAAAATGCATGATCGCTTCATTAATATTACCATTAAATGCAATAGTGTTTAAAAACAAGTAGCATTTAAAAGACAAAGAAAATACAAATGCAAATGATAAAAATGGTCAAAGGTTGCCAGTGTCGAGGATGATTTCCTATCTGGTCCACTGACTTCAAGAGATGCCCCTTGAGGTTTTCGCACATATCAGGGCGAGAGGTTGATGTTTACTAACTGATTTCTTTCTAAAAAGGCTATGTACTTCTCGTCGATCAACAGTTGTACCCTGGCTTGGAAAGCCTTGCAATCTTCAGTTGAGTGTTCTATCGATCCTCCATGATATCCACATTGCACATAGGGATCGCACCTAGGCAGGTATGGCTTTGGAATAGGATTTAGAGACTTGGGGACCACCAACAAGCTTTGAATCGGAGGCTACGGAAGTTGATTGTATGACATTGGAATTGGACCAAGAGGAGCATTCTTTATTTCTAAGTTTTTGTGAGGCTTATGCCGATTTTGACACCAGTTCTGAAATCTTCGGCTTTGGCCTTGCTGATTTGAATGAGGGGCTTTCTCGGGTTGTTGGTATGGTGATTTAGGCATTATTGGTTGCCTATAAGGATAGTGTGGTACTCAAAATGGTAACCGATGGGAAGATGAAGGACCATAATGTCTTGTTGGTACACCATGAGAATACTCGACATCTGGCATGATTGCATTGATTACATCCTCTTCTTCCTCTTCGGGGTTGCCGAGGGGTTCATTCTCACTAGTCTGTCTACTTGAGTCGTCTTGGATTTTTTTCGTTTTGAGACCATTCTCGATGCATTCTCTAACTTTCACAAAGTCAGAGAAGTCAGATGATGTAATACCTATCATCCTTTCAAAGTATGGGCTCTGTAAGGTATCCATGAACATGTCAACTAACTCTCTATCCAAGAGTGGTGGTTGCACTTGGACTGCCAACTTTTTCCACCATTACACATATCCTTTAAAGGATTCGTTGTCTCTCTGAGACATAATTAACAACTATATTCTATCTGGAGCCATGTCCATGTTGTAGTTGTACCACTTCAAAGTGTTGGCTAAGTATTCCCATGATTGAACGTGGCTCTTTTCCAATTTCATGTACCAACTCAATGATGCCTCACTCAAGCTGTCTTGAAAATAGTTAAACATCAACTTATCTTCATGAGTGTAGGAAGCCATTTTTCGACAGAGCATCGCCAAATAATTCCTTGGACAACTCTCCCAAGTTGGGTACTTTAAACTTCAGAGGTATAACAAGACTTGGCATCAAACACATGTCATAAAGTCCCACTGTGTTAGAGCCTTCTGTAGCCTTCAATTGTTTCTCAAGATCATCCCTTATTTCTGTGACTTCTACCACTTGAGAAGGATTCATTTTTATTATTAGGTGGACACCTTGAGATTTTGGCATGTTCCTTGTGAATTAGAGATCCTCTTCATCAATATGAACAATGATGTTCTTTTGCACCACAGGGACTTCATCAGTTAAAGGGATACGCACAAGTTGAGGTTGAGTAGGAACGTCCACTTGTTGAGGAAGACATTCAAGGGATGATCATACATTGGGTTAGTCACCACAGTAAAGCCTAGTGGGGGACCAACATTCTCTGCAACAGTATGCTGAAAATTTAACATAGCTACCACAGGTCCCAATGTCTAGTTTACTTTTCCTTTCAAGGTGTCTATATTCCTCTTATCATTGTATGATCCTGCTTCGAACACTCTGAAGTCCTTCAACAACTACCACAGGTTCAATGTAGGTACCGGGAAATCAACTGGATGGTCATGGACAAAGGCAGGATGAGTTTTCACTTTGTAGAAATGATATGTGCCATACCCCATAATTCCCCTAACTTAGCTCTTTCCTCTACATCATTTGCATTAACATCAATTATTTCTTATGTGGTCTTTGTTTGCTTTATCCACAAGTTAGGGTTTTACATCACGAAGTCCAATGGGTCGATCAAACAAGGTTTGGTATGATCATCAACATCCCAAATTATTCCACTTATATGATCTAACTAGCTCAAGAAGTTTGATTCATTGACAATTGCAAGATTTGAATTCATCTGATACAAAGTCAAAGTCAAAGTTTGACTTTTTGACATTTTTGATCAAATATGATTTCCTAAAGTCAATAATCATGGAAATATGAAGAATTATTGAATTGGATCATGACTAATCAAGAAAATCAAGAGAAAGAGCCAAAGTTGTCAAACTAGGGTTTTTGAATTTTTCTAAATATGGAAATGTATGATCAAGTGACCAACTTTCCAAAGTTGTAACTTCTTCCTCAAGCATCCAATGAAAACACTTGAGGACTCCTCTTAAATATGGCATTTGATACTTCAATTTGATGAAATATACTAGCCTAAAGCTTTCTTGAAGTGGAAGTTATTGATGTTCAAAGTTGGAGTTTCAAGTTTTTCAGCTTGTCAAGTGCATGACTTTGTGTCCACTTTATGATCAATTCAAGCCACCACTTTTCATGCACAAGGGATGTATTTATAGATGACATCTCATACTTTAATATTACGGAAATACTGAATCAAAAGCTCATGGAAATTGGAAGTTATGAAGTGACAAAGTTAAGATCTCAAAGTTGTCAAAATACTTAGAATTTCGCTAAGTGTCAAACAACTGCAAAATTCAATTTTGATGGGCAATTTTCTCCATTATACAAGTTGAATTTCTTCAAGTGATCAACATGAAAGTTTTAATATGTTATGTCTTCTTTCCAATGGTACCAAGAGCATGAATTTCTTTTGTTTGAGCATGAAGTTTTAAAGAGGGGAAGTAGCCATGGTAAAGTCGATTGTCCAAACTAGATTTTCACTAAGTTATGGATTAGTTTTGGTTACATGAATTCAAGACACTTTTTGGCTATTTTTCAAGAACCTTTTCAGCATATGATCAACTTGAAACATGTTCACTAATTAGTACATCTTCATACATATTCTTCCATTATTATACTTAGGCATTCCTACAGTTTATTTGAGTATTTTTACTATTTTAATGTGTTTTCATATTTAAGTTTGTTTTTACCTTTATTTTATTTTCACAGTTTAGTTTCAGCTTTAGCGGTTATTTGATATCTGTCCACTGTTTGAATCATAACTGGAGCTGCGAGAATCGGATTTGTGCGTTCTAATAGGTGTTGGAAAGCTAAGACAGAGAGCTACAACATTGTTTTGAGGCAGAGGATGATTCGGAGTGTAGAAGGTCCAAATAATTCATTGAAGTCAGGACCCAAAATTTGATGTTTGAAATATTTAGTTTTGGTCGGGTTTTTTATGTTTTTCAACCCAGTTGGGTTAAAACTAGAAGTGTCGATACTTTCTTATACCTAGCAGCCGTACTACTGTCAATTAACCTTCTTTTTACAAATTTCATTGTGTTTTGTACGATTTTCATGGAAAACTAATTTCCAAGGCAAATCCTGCTGCTTACGGGTTCCATCACTTTGAGGTTATTATAAAACCAATTTAATTTGATTTCTGTTCAATTATTTTCTATGAAATCATTTGCTTAATTTGATTGCAATATTTTGCTTAATTCAATTGTGTTCATATGATAGAATTGATTAAATTCGATTGTATGCATGTTCCTAAATTTAGTTGCGTGTTATCGTTTGCTTAATTCATTAACTCGTCATATTCATAACCATTTGCTTAATTAGGTAACAGGAACATAATTTGTATATTTTTGATAAACACTTGTCTAATTAATATCATAATCGAATAGGATTGAAGCCGCTTAGGGATTGGTGTTATAATAGCCGATGATAAGTCGGAATCCGAATCTGTAGGACTATCCATTTTAGCTTAATTGAAAATCACTTATTTTAATCACTTTTTCTCTTGTTTTATAAATCAAAACTTAAAACCCCATAAGCATTGTCTTTATTTGGTTGAAATAGTACAAGAATTCTTGTGAGAACGATACTCGAGTTGTCGTTACCGTTACTATTATTTTCAAAAGTACTCGTTTTTTATCTGTGCGCGACAGCGGATCAAATTGGCGTTGTTGCCAGGGATTCTTGTTAATTTTAGCCAATTTTAGAATTTTAGTTTTAGAGTTTTGTTAGAGTTTTTTGTTTTTTGTTTTTTTTTTGTGTTAATTTTCAGGGTTGCAGAATAGGGGTAAGCGTTTCAGCCTATCAGGTAAGTTAGAAGCTACTGTTTTGATTTGATCTGATTTTTTTTCTTCTAGAAATCCGAAAAAACCGACGAAAAATACTCCTTTTGAATAGAATTCTAAAAGATTTTGACCCTAAAAATTGCATATTCCTTATTTTTCTATTTTATTTGATTTAATTTCTATTTTCATATTTTCAAAAAAATCCGAAATTTTTTTTAAAGATGTATTCTGATTTTATTTGATTTTTAGTAATATTTTGATAATTTTTAGATTCTATTTTATTCGCTTTTCTATTTTTCCATTCTTTTTCTAAATAGGTACATTATTGATATTTTCCTAATTGTTGCTGCATTGCTGAATTAGGTCTTTGTTTTCTTTTTCTTTGTTGATTTTCCTATTAAATTTAATATGACAAATCAAAGAACTCTTAGAGAACTTATTTCTCATGATATGAATTATAATACTTTATGTACGAAATATCCTGCTGTTACTATACCTTTCGAATTGGAATCTGGTTTAATACACTTGTTGCCAAGGTTTAATGGTCTTGCAGGTGAGGATCCGAATAAGCATCTGAAGGAATTCCAAATTGTGTGCTCTACATCTTCCGAACCTTCACTAGAGGACCTTGTCAAGAAAATGGCTATAAATGATCTTCAGTTTCAGCAACGAACAAATTCCAATCTTCAGGCTTTAAAGACACAGATCGGACAGCTTGCCGCTGTAGTGAATGCCATGCAGCAAGCTCAAGAATCAAACCAACTACCCACCCAAACAGTAGTGAATCCAAAAGAGTTATTGTTTGATTTAGGTGATGATATTTATCCTGAGTTGTTATCTGATTTTCCATCTTTATTAGATTATGATGATACTTACTCTTGCGATTTATGTACTGACACTAACGTTTTCTCTGTTTGTGCTGAGATTAATGCTGCCTTGTAGGGTGATGCTTTTCATGATGCCATTTATGCAGCTAAAACTCTTGATATCCCGACTGCCCTGACCACGCCTTCCATTGAAAAACCTTCTTCCTTAGAGCTTAAACCACTTCTAGACAATCTAAAATATGTCTATTTAAAAAGGAATAAAAAACAACTTGTTATAATTTCTTCTAACCTTGATTTTGATCAAGAAAATAAACTTTTGCAGGTTTTGAAGAAACATAAGGGAATTAGATGGACTTCGATGGAAGATGGAAGAAAATCAGTGAAGCAACCCCTTAATCCTTTGATCTCTGATGTTGTGGAAAAGGATATTACATTCAAGTGCACATTCGACACTTTTATTTATCGAAGATTCTTCTTTGATCCTGGAATAAAAGGCGAAGGCACTAATAAATATTTCAAGGTCAATGGATGCTACCAAAAGTTACTTTATGACATCCACACTTTGGAAGAGGAGCTTGTAGAAGATCTCTCTTTACGAAAGACTGCTTATGTGATCACTTATTCGCCTTGACTCCTCGGGTGTGTCCTTTCCTTTCTCTCACTCTTATTTTATATTTATATCTTTTCATTAAGGACAAATCATGTTTTAAGTGTGTGTGTGTGTGTGTGTGGGGGGGGGGGGGGGAGGGGACCATTTCTTTATTTTGTTTTCTTCGTTTTGTTTTAAATTTTCTTTTGTTTTAGTTTTGTTCTTAAATTTAAAAAAAAAATTGTTTTACTTAGAAACACAATGCATCTTTTGAAATTTTTAGGCTATAGATCAATTTGAGGTTAGGTTGTGGAGACTTGGAAAAAATTCATAAGATCGGTACCATTTTAACACCTTAAGTCTCTCGAATATAGAAATCTATTTAAATGCTTGTTATGACATAGCCTTGAGTTCTCATCCTTTAATAGCTCTTAAGTAGTTTATCTAGCAATTAGCATCATCTAAAAATCACACACTAAGTAATTAAGCTGATGCAAATAAGTGAATTATCCCGTGCTTAATCATAAATCTAAATAGGAATCTGCCTTTTAAGTTAGGTGATTCTCATCCGGTCACTTAGGCTAACGGTTGGTGAAACCTTCAAAAAAAAAAAGAAAAAATGGTTAATTTTGAATTGTTGAAAATATATGGATCATAGTCACTAACAAGCTTATTAAGCATGTGTGTGAATAGATAAATGGCTTAATGTGATTCCATTAGAATGAAAGAGAGAAAAAAGGAGGATAAGTAGGTTAGACTTAAGCATAATAACATGATTTGGATTGGTTTGTATAGGAGAGAGCTTTATGACCGCACAATTGCAGACTTGAGTTCTTACGATATCCTTAGTGTGCAAAATTAGTACCTATCGATGCAATCTTGACCGAAGAAGAGTTTACATCCTAGAATGAGTATCTAAATGCTTTTGTTTTTCATGAGTCTTAATAATATTTTGCTCGAAGTGAAAAAGTTTAAGTGTGGGGGAATCCATGAAATCTTCACTTTGATATCAAATTCTACAGAATTGGATCTTCCTACTGTTGCACCCCAAATTTTGACCTCTTAGATCTTCATCATCATTCTAGGAGCATTATCATTGTTTATCTAACCTTAACCTATTTCAAGTTTGTCTTTGCTAAGATACAGGTGAATTAGGGTTTCGTATAGTTGAAAAATCGAGGTTTCAACGGTTTAATTAGTCAATGCCTTGGATTGATTATCCATGAAGAATGTCTCTACACCATCAGTAATACTCCATTGGGTCAATTATGAATCCAATTTGAGATTGTCACCCGAAGATTAAAAACAGTGCAGTTCAGGACCCCCGATTAGGGTTTCTGATCAGGAAAAGTCAACTGTGGTTTGAATTTTGATTTAAAGGTGTTACAATGATGTAGTTATGGTCCATGAATCTCATATGGATTAGGGAAGTCCACTAAAGAAGTTTCAAGGCCTCATAAGACCCACGACACCAACAGTCGATTCAGAGGTTTTCGATCATTCGGTTCGTCTGACTGAAAAGTCAACCCATTGACCAACAGGGTTTTAACCCAAAATTGAAGCCAAATATGTTCCCAACATCATTTAATATCTAATCATGAAGTTTTGTGACCAATTGATCAAGAATTTAGAAGTAATTGAAAAGTTGGGGAATTAAGGTTTTGAAAAGGGCAAAGCCATAACTCCTTAACCACACAAGGGTTTTTGACCTAGTTTCAAGAGGAATGAGTTCCTAAAACAAACATAAATATTGTAGTACCTAATTGGGGATTTATAAAAAGTACAAGTGTGTTCCATAACTCTTCCTGGTTAGAGAGAACCGAGGTCTACAAGTTGGCAAAAACTCGCATTGGCAAAACCAGGTCAGCATGAGTTTTTTGATTCCAAAACCTCTCCAAATCGATGCTAATCAAAGATTAAGCCTCATTTATGATGTTTATATTGATAATGAACATTTTTACATCAATTTCCACACAAATGGCACAAAGATCAAAGGAAATCATTATTTAATGCAAGTTGCAAAAGTGAATAGTGAAGAAAGAGAAAAAAGGTGGCTACCCTTGTCAAATCATCAACTTTAATTCAACAAGTCACCTCCTATCCTATCAATCATGATGAAACAAATCTATGGGGCATGAAGAATATCTTAGTAGAGTGGTTTAAATACAAAGATGAAGATTGCATTGGAAAACTCAAAGATTTTCATGATGGAAGGTTAAAATTGGCAATTTGCTTCACTTTTACCCATACCTTGATACAAGGCTTTTGGCTATAAATATAACTCACTTCCTATATCACAAACACATAAGTTTCATGCTAGGAACCAGCTAGAACTCCATTCCCTACACAATCACAAGTTCTTGCAAAATCTCATTAAGTTTCCAAAATCCCTCAAAATCTACTTTTGCAAAACACCTTTCAATACCATTTCCAAACTTCTTCCAACTCAATAAACACTTCAAACACATCAAATATGATGTATTGAAGCTATCCAAATCACTTCCATATTTATGTAACAAGGTTCTAGTGAGTTGGTCTTTGAAATCTTTGGATTTCGGAGATTTTCCTTCATTTACAAGGCATTTCGTCCACTAGCTTGCTTGGAGGTTGTTTGGAGCATCTATTCATCATCCTATGAACATTTTCAGATCTTGGAAGAGCTTTCAAGATCTATGGTTTTCTTATTGCTTAATCTTTCTTCAAGATGTAAACCTAAAACTCATAAATGTGAACTTTCCATTTGCATTTCACATGCTACCATGACTGTTTTTAGGGTTTTTACCATGATGTTCTTAAACTTTTTCAACTTGTAACTTGATTTTTCTTGTGATATTGATCTTGTATTATTTATACATGTTTTTTTAACATGTTTAAATAATCAAATTTTTTTGATTCATTTTCTTACCATGTGCATTTTATTCTTTTTATCATTTAGATTTTTATGTTTTGTTCACAAACTTAAAAACCACATAACTTCTCCATTTTAAATCATTTTTAAGTGGTTCTTTGTGCGAAATTCTTGTGTTGTAACATATTTCCATATAATGTTTAAAGAATTCTAAAAATCCTATTTTAAAAACACTTTACATTATGAGCAAGTTATAACCCCTTTTAGAGTTTTCACCCTCCTATCTTTCCTTCTTTATTTCAAACATTGTTTTTATTCTTCTTTGAGTTTCACTTGAAGATAACATAAATTGGGAGTGTTGGTTTCCATGTGCATTTTAAGTTTGAAATTCAACTTTTCTTGTACGCATCTAAGTGGTTCACCTTTAAAAACTGTTGACTATCCCCATGAGGTTTTGAATCTTTTGTTTACATTATTGTGACTTTGTTTGATGTTATCCTTTAACCTTTATCCTAACCTTAGGATTTGAGTCGCCGTACTCACTTTTAGCGTCCCGCCGTGGACATCCTTTACCTTTTATCCTAACCTTAGGATTTGAGTCGCCGTACTAACTTTTAGCGTCCCGCCGTGGACATCCTTTATCTTTTATCCTAACCTTAGGATTTGAGTCGTTGTACTCACTTTTAGCATCCCGCCGTGGACATCCTTTACCCTTTATCCTAACTTTAGGATTGGAGTCACCGTGCTCTATTTAGCGTCCCGCCGTGGACATCCTTTATCCCTTTATCCTAACCTTAGGATCTGAGTCGACGTACTCATGTTTAGCGTCCCGCCGTGGACATTCTTTACTAGAACAATCTCAACTTAGATTCAGGAGTCGCTGCACTCCATGTAAGTACTTCCCTATGAATGCTTACATCCCCTTGGAACGTTGACCACAGTCAAGAGTTCCTCACCCCATTAGGGGAACTACGGTTGCTCTGATTCCATCCCCGTCAGGATACGTAGGCATGAGATGCGATTTCTTGGCGAGCAAACTTTGTACATACTTTATACTTTATATCTTTACCCTTAGCACATTTCCCTTTAGCAAGAAAACTTTAGCAAAACACACATATTAATAAGAGGTTCCTGTAGATTACTACAAATGTTTAGGATGTGAAATACCTACCCTAGGCATAACTAACCCACGAACCTTTAGATCTCTCTTTACTTAGCTTTAAGCCTTGTTTTTTGCTTTGCATTTTTATAGGTTTTTCTTTCTTTAAACCTTTCCTTTTTGGATAAATTAAAGCCCGGTTGTGAATTTAAGAATTAAGATTCAAGTTAATTCAATAACTTGGTATCACGATTCTCACCGCAACACCTACAGAGGATAAAACTTTGATTAAACATGCTACCATGGATCATTTTTGGACATTGCATGAAAGTTGCCTAAATCAAGGAAAATTGTCCATGAATCCAAGTAACTAATCTAAAGTATCAGATATAGTTGGTACAAGTTAAATCTCTTGTGAGGCAAAGTCCACTTTAGGAGCTATAAAGCAAAAATCTACTTTTTGTACTTTTAACCAAATTTTTGGTTTTGTTTCAAAGTCTACCAAACAATCCTATTGACCATTGCATCTTTTCTGCTCCATTTCACTATAAATAGAGAGGTCATTCTTCAGCAAAAACACTCCAAGAAACCTGCAAAAAACCAAAATCACATTGAGCCAAAAATATCAAAATTCCACCATTGTAAAGAAACCCAACTTTTGAGTTTCTTCATTCCCTCAACAAACTTCCATTCTAACATCACAAACACTGTCAATACACATCATATGAACTTTCCAAACCCTTAGAACTAGTCTGTAACAGCCCAAATACATCCACCACAAACCACATTTTGAGTTCTGCAAACTAATTTGGACAGAGGAATTGGGAGCATTTCAAAGCAATCTAAGCACTTCAAGACATTCCTGAAAGGTCAGTGGAGCTTTAGGAATCATCATCTTGCATCTGGAAATGCTCTAACAAAGATCATGATTTTACTCCATTAAGATAAGTTGGCATTTTTGGAACTCCCTGTTATGAGCATCTTTTTTTAACATTTCTTGATACCATAAAACTTTCCATGATGTGAGGATTGAAAGACCAATGCATTTGTTCATTGATCATTGATATATGACATTTAATTTAAGTTTAAAGTTTTTAGGGTTTTCTGGTTTTGTGCAAAATTCATGAGTTGTGATTAATATAAATAAAAACTAAGCCCATATTTGGAATCCTTGCATAATTTCAAGCAAGATAGTGTATTCACTTTCCGTATTTGGTTCTGTTTTGAGAAAAGTCCATTTTCATGGATGATGAGTGTCACGAGGAAGAAGATGGCTGGGTTGGCGCGTTTTTTTTTAAATTTAAAACAGAAACTTAATATTTATTTTATTCGTTGCGTTTGGATGACAGGCAGTGTGCCTTGCCTTAGTGGCTAGGTTGTTGGTCTTGTGTGTGGAGAGAGAGGGCGTTGGTTCAAGTCCTAACCACCCCATTTTTTCCTTTCTCTTCCAGTTATCCTTATTTTTCCTTGTTTTTTTTTCTTTTCTCCATTTTATTTCATTTCTTTTCCTTTATTTTATTTTTTTACCCTTTTATTTTATATATTCCCATTTAAATTTTAAAATATTATTTTATTAATTAATTATTATGTTTTGTTAATTTTATTTTTATATTATGAAATCATATTAAAAAATCATAAAAATATATAAAATCATTATATTAATCATTTTTTCACTATAAAAATAAAAAAACATAGTTTGTTAATTACTTATTTTTTTTTAAAACCTTTAAATAATATGTTTATTTTACTATTTAGATATGTTTAGGTTTTTTTTATTATTTTTCTATTAGTTTCTCTTTGTTTGAAAAATACTTTTAATGATGCTTTGAGATTTCTTTGTGGTTTGATTTTGTTTAAGTTGAAGTATGAAGTTGATTAAATTATATTGACATGTTTGGACATTTCCTTTGACTTTAGTTGTAAATTTTAATCATGATTAAATTATTTTACTTAATTTACATGTGGAGGGAACTTTGTCCTTGAATATTGATAATCTTGTTTAGACTAAACCAAAATACTTTGATGAAGGATATGCATGATGATTATTACCTTTGACCTAGTTTTGTTTGAGAAGCATGTTTAACTTTCTTTAACATGTTTAAATTAATCTTGCGAGATGAACCTTTGAGGAATGGGAGCCTAATGTATGCCATCCCTTAAGCGTGATTTCAATGAACCATGATTGTTGTTGTGCCTCTAAGTCTTGAAGATGTCTCCTCCATTAATGTATGTTTACCTATTTGTCATTTGATATGTTTGTGTCATATGACTTTGTCAAGTCATCTTGGATGATGTTTCATCTTTGTATCTTGTAAGCTTTAGTTTACCTTAGTATGATTGTTATCATGAACATCCCCGTGACTTTGTCAAGTCATCCCCCATGACTTTGTCTAGTCAATCCCCATGACTTTGTCAAGTCATCCCTCATGACTTTATCAAGTCACTTCCCATGACTTTGTCAAGTCATCTTCTCTTAACCTAATCCTAGGGAAGAAGTTTTAACTTCTTTGATTTGTAAATCATGTATGAGTAGGTGTGTTATTATTATAACTCTTACTCATCAAACCCTAAACTTTCTCAAACCCTAATTCTATCTCAAATCCTAAAACTCAATCCAAACTCTAATTCTTCCAACTTGAACCATTCTTAAGCAAATTTTGGCTCTTTGTCAAGTTCCCTCTCAAAATTTCCTTCCTTTTATAAGGATCATTAAAATAATTTAAACTATATCAAAACTCTTTTAAGATAAACTTGAAAGAAAATGATTGTTAGAATCTAACATTCTAAAAAAAAACCTTGAATGATTGATCTTAAGCCTCACGCATTGGGATAGCCAATCATCTCTTTCTTTCATCTTTAAAACACTTAATAAATAACATGGACCAATAATGGTTGTTAGAATCTAGCATTCGAACACAACTCTTTGAACCATTGATCACTATCAAAGTTCATTGTCCAACAAACAATTTTCACAATCAATCTTGAATGAAAAGGGCTATTAGAGTCTAGCAATATAACATAACTCTTTGAATAAATTGATCATCATCAATTGTTCATCATTCTTAAAATATATCCAACCATATTCAAAACATCCAATTTGTGACCAAAGCTTGATTATCATCAAGAGTTCAAAACCTTTCCAAATTATGAACAAACCTTGATTATTATCAAGTGTATTTTCCCAATAAAAACTTCAAGATATCTAATAATATCAAAGACTCTTTTAAAAATGAAAGGTATGTTGTCTTAATGGACATTAGGGCAATGTTTTGTCTACAACTATTGAGTTGATATAAGTGGCGTGAATGAGATTTGTAAATCCATTCAAAGTGGTATAAACGTTCGTTCCTCACTTATTTTGGATAAAACAAAGTTCTTATGTTGATTAATACAATTTACCTTTTGCTAAAATCAACCAATAAATTTTTATCCGAACTAAGATTGCTCTGATTTCTTCCTTGTAAGGATGCGTAGGCACTTGACAACGAAGTCTTGGCAATCACCCTAATAATAACAACCACTTTAGGTTCCCATTCTCATTAATAAAATCTAAAAAATGTTTCTTCTCTCTATTCCCACTCCATAAGTAGAATATTAAAAACTCACCTTAAGCTAACATTCGTTCGACCCTAACTAAATGGTTCCCGTTTAATACAACGGACGTGAGGGGTGCTAATACCTTCCTCTTGCGCAACCGACTCCCGAACCTATATATTAGTTTTGATGACCATATCCTTGTCTTTATTTTAGGGGTTTTATTCGATATTTTCCCTTTCCCTCTATGGGAATAAATAAAGATCGGTGACGACTCTGTTAAGCCCATCCCATGAGCGTGCGATTGCGCTTCACAAGGTTGTTCTCAATTTTTTGAGGTACGAAAGATGGTGAATTTGCTGGCGAGTTTCTCATCCCTAAGTGAGACAAGCCTAGTTTAATTAGGTTTTCGTATGTGTGTTTAGCTTTGTTTATTTCTATTTCTTCCTTGATTATTTATTTCTCTTGCTTTATTGCTTTTTCATATATATATATATATATATATATATATATATATATATATATATATATATATATATATATATATATATATATATATATATATATATATATATATATATATATATATATATATATATATATATATATATATATATATATATATATATATATATATATATATATATATATATATATATATATATATATATCTGTGTGTGTGTGTGTGTGTGGGGGGGGGGGGGGGGGGGCTTATGGGTCTAATATCATGATGACAGCTCTATACCCGAGTTTTGGAAAAAGCATAGAGAAAACATTGTTTAGTTTTGGTAGTTAGTAGTGTTAGTCATCAAGGGCAATCTCCTTGTGTTCCTAGCATGAAGGCTCCTATGGAGTACACCTATTCATAGATCTCATTATAAAATAACTAGCATGTTGTATGATACTGATTCATGAAGGGTCCATGACTCTAGGAACCCCTTAGAAGCGGTTTCTTCTTTGGTGGTTGCGTAATGTTGGACTTCAAGGACCTCTCATTGTTGCAACCAACATGAAAATCCCTCTCAGAAGAGACCTTTTCGGCAGTCTCGTCGTAAAAAATCTAGCATGTTGCATGACGTTGATACGACTAAGGTCCGTGACACTGAAACCCCTATCTGAAAACATAGAAACTATCTTGTGAGTGGGATTATGGGTAGTCAACCTAAGACTATCTACTAAGAGGCCTACCAAATAGGGTGTTGTGAGTTACTTGTCTTGGACCTTTTACCATGCATCCATATTCATTTGCATGACATCATAACACTTTGATCAACTTTGTTTTTAGGGAATCTTTGAAATAAACAGTTGTTAGCACAAATATCATGTAATGAGTTCAGATAGAAAAAGCCATTGCCGCTCAGAGAAAAAATGCCAGATGTTGCCAACACACTGAGACTTTTGAAAGAGTTTCCCTCATGCTTCAGATCTACCTTGCAAGGAAATTTTGGTCAAATTTTGGATTTCCTCATAGTTGATGTTCAGATATTTGCCATCACTGCCCTAGCTCAATTTTATGACCCTCCACTTCGAAGCATTTTCTTCCAAGATTTCCAATTGGCTCCTACCTTAGAAGAATTTGACAGACTTTTGAATTTTTCTATGAAGGGAAGGGCACCCTACAGTAGGATTGATCAAATACCCGAAGTAGAGGAGTTAGTGTCGCTATCGCGAAAATAAGGTGCCGGCAAAACAGAAGAGTCGCCACCTTTCGTTATTTATCCCTCAGAACGGGAAAGGAAACGATCGGAAAAACCTGACGAAAAGGTATAAGACAAGGTCATCGCAACCAATGTCTGGATTCGGGAGTCGGTTACGCAAGGGGAAGGTATTAGCACCCCTCACGTCCATTGTACTAGATGGGATCCACGCTTGTTATGTTTATCTGACGGGTTGGTTTTGTCTATCTACCTATCAAGGCTAGTCTAAAAAAGAAAAGAAAATGACTCGGAAAAGCGTCGCGCTTTATACCTACGTATTCTCATCAGAGAATGAGAAATCAGAGTCTACGTAGTTCGGCTAACTACAGGTTACGGATGGGGGAAGGTGGCTCGCCAATACATCAGTATTGTGCCTACGTACTCTCAACAGATATGAGAGATCAGAGCTTACGTAGTTCGGGATACTACGAATTACGGGGGTTCGGATTCATCTGTTTTTCTGAGTAGGTTTAACAAACAGTTCCAGCAGTTTGGCGTATGCAGCTCGACCCTTGGAGACTTAGGCGTTACCGTTTGCGGTAGAACTGGGAGTTAACGACACTCTTTTCTTCAGGAAAGCTTTCCTTTGAATTATGGGCCCACGGGGCAAAAAGGTTTGAAGTTTGTTTTCTGTCTTTTACGGAAGAACTGTTTTTTATGGTTGTCTGTAGTTTGTACAGCCCTAGAGACTATGACTTAGGAGCGAATATGTCGTATATCGCCCGAAGAACATATACTAAACATCCTAGATGATTGAGAGGAGACTGCTCAATTATCATTTCCCAAGTAGCTTAAGGCTCGTAACGCGCTTATACTAACTTGCCTTTATTACTTTTTTTACTGTTGTTTTAAGATGAGAAGAGAACGATCTCTATGGGGAGACTGTCAAGTCCTAATGTTGTCATGCCAAGGATTCATCCTATGGTTGAGGTTTGAAACAGGGATCTCCTAGAAGTTATCATGTATAGGTTTTAACCTAAAGTTCTAATCATCACTTCCTTATCAAAGGAAGTGAGATTCCTAGGGGATCATGCCAGTGGTATACGGAAACAAATAAAGCATCAGCTTAAACAGATAAATAGTAAACAGTAAAGATGCACATGCAATGCAGCAATACAAGCAGAGGGAGACTCACTCAACCTCTTAGCAATCAAGCAAAGAAAAACAGTCAAAATAGACAAGCAGAGGGAGCTCACTCAACCTCTATTATGCAAATACGTCAAGTAGAAAAAGAAAAACAACACACAAGCAAGGGGAGGATCACCTTAACCCTCAATGCAAACAAGCAGAGGGAGACTCACTCAACCTCTTAATACAGTCATGCATCTATGCTTAAACTATCCTAAACGTGAACTATCCTAATGCAACACACCACTCAATCATGAATGAGGAAAAGGACTTATGGCAAATAAGGAAATCATTCCACAAGTAGTCATACAAGGCTTCTATCCTAAGGAAAGAAATTGGGTGTTGGGAGGCAAAGGTAAGTCCACAGGAACTTATCCCAGGAACTCAACCAACTAACAGAGATTTGGGGGAATCCTAAGGGTTTGGCTCCTTCAAGAGATGTGCACCATTCCCCCCCACAGGAGGGACTATGCTACCCCAAGAAGGCTCCTAAAAAGAAATGAATGAGAGAACATTAGGAGAATGAAGATGAGAAGCAAGGTAAGTTCCACAGGAACTTACCACAGACACTCAACCAACTCCACTTCCTTAGAGAGAGCTTTCATGGACTCATCTCCTTTATGATAATGCAATTTATTCCTCCACAGGAGGAAACATGCTCACAAGGAGGAATCCAATCAAGCAAGAAAAATTGAAGAGGAAAATACCCCTATAGGAACAATCATCCACCTATTTAAGCTTCTAAAGAAACTCAAATGTTACCTTCTAATGATCACCTATACTAAGGGTTCAAGGGTTCTAAAAGAGGCCTCTATCTAATTACCAATCTATCAAGAAAGGAAATGGGACCTATAATCATCTAAAGGTCATTTACAAGACTACTCCATGCACTTAACCTAGTTAGGATCACCTATACTAAGGCCAATTTGTAAAATAAGGAACTAATATAAAATCGTTCCTAACAATTCTAAGAAAAATACCACATTATCCTACATGCAACAACATGCTATGGTCCAAAAATCAGGGGCTAAACCTAAATCAAAAGGTTCAAACTAAATCTAAAACCTCAAGGGTACACTAAAGGGATCCCATACTGAACACTCCTAAACAACTATCCTAAAATTCCATTTAGAATCATCTAAAAATCATAACAAAAATCACATAACATCATAAACATGTCTATCACAAGCACACAAAATTTCAAGATCAAACTCAAAAGCATGAATGAGAAATAAAATCACAAAGCTCAGCACACAATTTCTCAATTATTAAAAACATACTAAAATAGAAAATATGCCATTAATTGAAAAAGCAATGGAAAATCAAAATAAAAAATATGGTAAAATTCTACACATTCCAAACTACATCCACATATTTTTTCATGATTTTATGAATTAAAATGCTATTTTTCTTGAATTAATAACAAACAACAACAATACAGAAAATAAAAGAAAAAAGAGATTAAAAGAATTAAATGGAGGGAGGTGTATTAGTAACTGTCCTATGGGTTAATTCGCTTGGGCCTCGCTGATGGGGGTGCGAACAACGCTTGGGATCAAAGCTCAGCTGAGTTATCAAACTCAGCTTTGTGAATTGAATGGGAATAAGCCAGGGGGTGTACTAGCAACGGAATCACGTGTATTTTGGTTTTGGGCTTAGCGGTAGGGGTGCGAACATCATTACGTTGAGGGCCCATAGTTCCATTGAGGGGAAATGGCCAGGGGTGTAACAAGCAGCTGTTTCCATGTGTTATTACATTGGGCCTTGGAAAGTGGGGTGGGGATAGTGTTACGACTTAGGCCCAGCAGAGTTTCAAAGTGAAACTCTGCGTTTCACTTAAATGAGGAATTGGTCATAGGAAGTGGACACGTGGGCTCACTATTGGCCATGAGATTGACATACCAGTCCAACCAAACAGAGCCATCATGTGGCTGTGATACGACCTGGGATTTAAACACTAAAACAGAGGAAATATGCCCGCGGTGGATGCAGGGGCGGCCGGAGAAGATCCGGTCATCTTCTCCGGCGAGAATGCACAGTGACGGAAACCAAAACTCAACGGAACTTCCATTTTTTTACGTTATTTTGCTCGCCTCACTTCCTAGAGCACTAATCTACGATTTGTTTTCGCTTTTAACCATTATTCAGAGAGATAAACGAGCAATAACTTGGAATGCCATATTACAAAGTGTCACGATTCACTACGAATTTTATACATAATCCATCTATGTTTCCAGTAGATCCTAACCGCATGTCACTATAGTGTTAAATGCACATAATTTAAGAGGAATTTTGAGAGGAAGAAACCTTTTTAGGAGCTTCGAATATGGTGACTTTCAGGGCTCAATTCTCTTCCAAAAGATGCAGATTCCTTCACTGGATGATGATGAACAAGTCTTGAGGTTCAATTTCTTCTGAAACTCCTTCAATATCCAAACTCAAAAATCAAATTTCAAGCTTCTTCCACCACTTTCTCTAACTGATTCTCGACAGAAAATGGCACTAGAAGCTTCTGAAAATGATCCAAAATCTATTTATGATATATTTTGATCCATTGGGGGCCCATTCATGGCCCAATTTGTGATTTCCAACTTTCAATTTTTTCTCAAAATTTCACTTATGGTATGCACGAATTTGCCTTGTTCTTGCTCTCCCACCACCTCAGTTCACTTGCTTGAGGGTTATGGAATGTAATTGAGTGAGTTTTCAGCTTTGATTTCAACCAAAGAGGTGTGTTTGAAGTGTTACTTCATCATGAAGCAATCCACCAAAATGTCATGAAATGAGTATCACCTCAAAAATGTAATAATGCCAAAGTGTTTAGAATATCATTTCCAATCAAAATGAGTACAAATTTGGCTTGAAATCATTCAATTACCAATTGTTTTGAATTTTTCCCTTTTAAATCATTAAAATGGCCTTTTTGAGAAATTTCTTCAACCAATGCTTGCTCTAATCCATATCAATGGACTCTTGATACTTGGCTGAGCTAAAAATATCATTTTGAGAAACTTTCAAGTTGAACAAAACTCCATTTGAAGCTTGCAAGATAATGAAATGGACCCATAATTCAAAATGACCTATAATGTCCAAATACCCAAAATACCCTTGACTTGTCAAAGCCATAACTTGAGTTCTAAAAATCCAATCATGGACTTCTAGTACTCTCTAGAAAGCTAAGATAATAAGGAACAACATTCATGTTGACCAAAAGTTCATAGGAATCATCCTTCTAGGGAAAAAGTGTCATGCAAGTTGGGTAACTTTCAAGCTTCAAATTCACATGCCTCAGATGACCTGCAACTTGTCTGGCTCATAACTTGAGTTCTATAAACCCTATCAAGGACTTCTAGTACTCAAATTAAAGTTAAGATCATGATATACACAAATCATGTTGGGGTCAAGATGATATGAAAATCACATCTTGAGTTAAGTGGTCTTGAAGTCAGGGGTCAAGCCAGGGGATTTTACACTGTCAAGCCTTAGAAACCCTAGCCTAAAACTTCTCAAACTCTTTAATCATGATGAGCTAACATTGGAATCATCCTTAAAACATCTCAATGTATCAATCCATGATCACATGGCTCTTGAATTAGGTCTCAACCTTCTTCAAATCATCAGTTGTCCAAGGGTCATCCAGATGAAACCCTAATTGCATCAATCTTGAGTATATCTTTGTATCCTTCACAAAATGACCTGTCTAGGCCTCAAAATGAACTTCAACACTTTTAAAGAGCTCTCTCGAGACCTCAAGTCCAACTTTATGGCTTCAGAATCATCTAATGATCCTCCCACAACTCTCAAGTTAGGAGACATACGCACTTGGTTTCAACCACTTCTCTGAGGATCTTTTAACTTCTCTGATAAGGATATCAACCCTTGAACACTTGAATAACCTTCTTAGCTAGCTTCATGGCCTTGTGTATCCTTTTATTGGTAGTCATACCTCTTGATCTCCTGCTTACATGTCAATGCAATGCAGATGATAATGCTAATGTGAATGAAATGAAACATAAGCTAGATAAAGAAAGGTTGGGAAAATTTTAGGGTCCAACAGCTGCCCCTATTCAAACGGCTTGGACCTGACTGGATGAGAAGCGAACGAATCTCAAACAATCAAGGTAAAAGGCAGTTGAATACCAACAAACCTGGAAATTTTCCAACTGCAGAAGTACACGGTACTCTGGTGGGGACAAATCTTCAGAAACTGAAACGATAGATGCACGACAACTAGCTAGAGAATAATAATATGAATCTCCATCAGGATGATTCTCTGATTTATCTGATATCATTGCGTCCTCAAATCATCAAGGGATCACCGGTTACCCAGTAACTGGTGAAGGATTAATCTCAAATCTCCGTCAGGATGATCATCTATGTCCTCAAATCATCAAGGGATCACCGGTTACGCGGTAACTGGTGATCTGCCAACCGCACCGGTAAACGATACTCTGATTGGTAGGAACATCTTCAAAACTGAACATGACAGTTTCACGGCAACTCTGCTGGGAATTGGTCACACGGTAACTGGAAATTTACCAACCACCCAGTAAACGATTCTTTGGGGGGTAGGAAAAACTCTGAAATTTGAAATGGTAGTTGTACGGCAACAGGCCCAAATCTCCACCAGGATGATCATCAGCTTTCACTGCAGCTTCTCCCTTGAATCATCAAGGGATCACGAGTTACACGGTAATTGGCGAAGGGTTTAATCTCAAATCTCTGTCAGGATGATCATCTATGTCTTCAAATCATCAAGGGATCACCGGTTACACGGTAACTGGTGAATGATGGATGATTATGCTGCCGGGCATTCTGCGCCACTATAGAAGAATTCCTTATCGTCACCTATGGACTCATCGTGTCGCTAGGCACGTCGACACCATCTTTGTCGGACTTCATCAGTAAGTCAATAAGGGATCACCGGTTACTCGGTAACTGGTGAATGATGGCTGATTATGCCGTCGGGCATTCTGCGCCACTGCAGAAGAAATTCCTTATCGTCGCCTATGGACTCATCATGCCGCTAGGAACATCGATAATATCTTTGTCGGAATTCATCAGTAAGTCAATAAGGGATCACTGATTACTCGGTAACTGGTGAATGATGGCTGATTATGCCGTCAGGAATTCTGCGCCACTGCAGAAGAAATTCCTTATCATCGCCTATGGACTCATCATGTCGCTAGGAACGTCAACAATATCTTTGTCGGACTTCATCGGTAAGTCAATAAGGGATCACTGGTTACTCGGTAACTGGTGAATGATGGCTAATTATGCCGTCGGGCATTCTGCGCCACTGCAGAAGAAATTCCTTATCGTCGCCTATGGACTCATCATGTCGCTAGGAACGTCGACAATATCTTTATCGGACTTCATCAGTAAGTCAATAAGGGATCACCGGTTACTCGGTAACTGGTGAATGATGGCTGATTATGCCGTCGGGCATTCTGCGCCACTGCTAAAGAAATTCCTTATCGTTGCCTATGGACTCATCATGTCGCTAGGAACGTCGACAATATCTTTGTCGGACTTCATCAGTAAGTCAATAAGGAATCACCGGTTACTCGGTAGCTGGTGAAGGGCTACTCTCAAATCTCCGTCGGGATGATTATCAGATTTCGCTGCAGCTTCTTCCTCAAGTCATCAAGGGATCACTGGTCACTCGGTAATCGGCGATACATAGCTGATATTTCCGTCAGGCATTCTGCGGCACAGCGACAAAAGAATTCCTCGGGACTCATCAGGTCCTTAGGAACTTTTGACAATCTCTATAACTATGCCGTCGAGCATTCAAAGAAATTCTCGGGCGTCAGCCGGACTTCATCAGAAAGTCGGAAACAGACTCCTCAATTAATCATGACCCAATAGGGATATCTAAACTATTACCATCGGGCACTCCGCGTTAGCTGAGATAACTGCTTCGACATCGCAGCTGGACTTCGTCAGTAAGTCTAGAAATGGGACCCTTAATCATTCACGGATCAATAAGGATACGCAATC
The DNA here is from genome assembly GCA_963859935.3 of Lathyrus sativus. Taxonomy (NCBI): domain Eukaryota; kingdom Viridiplantae; phylum Streptophyta; class Magnoliopsida; order Fabales; family Fabaceae; genus Lathyrus; species Lathyrus sativus. The sequence goes on along the minus strand of OZ012740.1, from coordinate 140,835,401 downwards.
TTTTGCCGTCAGGTACTCTGCGTCATCTAGGAGAACTACTTCGACATCGTAGTTGGACTTCATCAGTAAGTCAAGGGGCTTGGCACTACTGCCAGACTTCAATCATCAAGTCTTCAAGGAAATTTCAACTTCTCCGTTCAAAACCTGTTGAGGATGACACATATCCGCTAGGGGATTCTGGATAACTATCAAGTAACTATGCTTCGGGTGATTCAGAAATCATTCTGACCTACTAAACTCTGCTGAGGGATGTAAGAATCATCTTGGACAAATAACTCCGTCGGGGACTTCAAGAATCATCCTGAACCAATAACTCTGCCGGAGACTTCAGGAATCATCCTGAGCAAACATTCTGATGACTTCACTGGGTAGTTTGAGAGTCATCTTAAGCAAGCAACTTTGCTAAGGAATTCAAGAATCATCTTGAGAAAACTACTTCTTTGGGGCTTCAAGAGTCATCCTGAATCAATAACTCTTTTGAGGAACTCAAGAATCATTCTGAGCAAACACTCTAGCGACTTCCCTGGAGAGTTTTAAGAATCATCTTAAGCAAACAACTTCGCTGGGGGAATTCAAGAATCATCTTGAGCAAACCCCTCCGCTGGGGAACACCTGCAAAACAGGAAAGGTAACGACCTAGCTCATGTTTCATATGCATATGTTTGACAATGGCGCAATGCTCCACATGGTGGAAATGCTACGCGTTTTTAGGGAGAATGTTATACAATCATGCAAAATGCTATGACCCCATCAGCAAAATAAATGCTGAAGGGGAATCCTCCTGTCAAGGAGAAAGGACCACTCTGGTGGAGAAAAGGAATCATCCTACCGAGGAGAAGAAGTCACACCAATCCTAATTGGACTAAACCTGGGGGAACGAACTCCAATTGACTGCTGCAGGGGAACAAAGTTCTACGAGAACCTGAACCCGCTTAACTAGGTACACGAACCACAAACTGCTGAGGAAATAATGTCAGTCGTAGAAATAAACTGCAAGGCCTTCGCAGCTAAAAACTTTCTTGGAGACAACGACTCCGATGGGGAAATACAGCATCAACTATTCAGTACTCTCTACTGGGGAAAACCAATCATGGCCTGAACGACTTCCAAGGACTCGGCTCTCTTGGGGGACTGCAAACTCGGCTGAGGATATGCAACCAGACACTGGAATCACTCCTACTTGCCGGGGAGAGTACAACCCTGTGGGGATTTTAATTCCATTGGAGATTTCAGCCTGAACTATCAGAAGCTGAACACTTGCAAATAGTCTTCTACGAAAAAACTACACATTGACCCAGTGCGGGGAATGGGTATACGCTTTAGCGTATGACTCTGCTGGGGAAATAATGATCTTGCCTAGGATACATCTCATCTGGGAGAATCTATCTCTGCATGGGGAGACATATCAATGCTTACAATCCCACGTTCAGACTTCGTGGGGAAACACCGCTGAACTCGCTGGGGAAGAAGGAATCATCCTGCTTGGAAAAACATGCCATGAAACGAACTCGAGATGGCTTGCCCCAGAATCTTCTGAAAAATTCTGACAATCTCTGACAATCTATGCCAACATGGGGATGAACGACCCTTTTGCTTTCAGCTTTTTCCCCAGCTGTTGCACCCTAAAATTTGCCCAACATTTTCTCTACCTAGCTTGTGTTTCATTTCATTCACATTAGCATTGTCATTTTCATTTCATTGACATGTATGCAGGAGATCAAGAGGTATGATTACCAATTAAGAGCTATACAAGACTATGAAGCTATCTAAGAAGGTTATTCAGGTGCTCAAGGGTTGATATCCTTGTCAGAAAAGTTAAAAGATCCTCAGAGAGAGTGATTGAAGCCAAATGTGTAGGTCTCCTAACTTGAGAGTTGTGGGAAGTCATCAGATGATTATGAGGCCATGAAGATGGACTTGAGGTCTTGTTAGATCTCATGAGAAGTGTTTAAGACCACTTTGAGGCCTAGACAGGTCATTGTGCAAGAATAAGAAGCCTCAGCCATGATTGGTGCAGCTAGGGTTTGACTGGGTCAACCCTAAGTCAACTAAGGATTTGAAGGAGGTTGAGACTTAATTCAAGAGCCATGTGATCATGGATTGATACATGGATATGTTATAAGGATGACTCCAAGGTCAAATCATCATGATTTTAAGAGTTTGAGAAGTTTCAGGCTAGGGTTTCTAAGACTTGACAATGTAAAATCCCCTAGTTTGACCCCTGACTTCAAGACTATTTAGCCCAAGATATGATTGTCATCTCATCTTGACCCCAACATGATTGTTGTAGAGCATGCACTTAGCTTTAATTTGAGTACTAGAAGTCCTTGATAGGGTTTATAGAACTCAAGTTATGAGCTAGACAAGTTACAAGTCATCTGAGGCATGTGAATTTGGAGCTTGAAAGTTACCCAACTTGCATGACACTTTTTCCCTAGAAGGATGATTCCTATGAACTTTTGGTAAACATGAATGTTGTTCCTTATTCTCTTAGCTTTCTAGGGAATGCTAGAAGTCCATGATTGGATGTGTAGAACTCAAGTTATGGCTTTGACAAGTCAAGGGTATTTTGGGTATTTGGACATTACAGGTCATTTTGAATCATAAGTCAATTTCACCATCTTGCAAGCTTCAAATGGATTTTTGTTCAACATTAAAGTTGTTCAAAATGATGTTTTTAGCTTGTCCAAGTATCAAGGGTCCATTGATATGGGTTATATCAAGCATTGGTGGAAGAAGATTCATATAAAAGCCATTTTAATGAATTAAGATGGGAAAATTCAAAACAATTGAGAATAACATGTTTTCAAGTCAAATTTGTGGTCAATTTGAATGGAATTAATGTTTTAGAGAGATTTGCATTATTACATTTTTGGTTTGAAGTCCATAACATGGCCATTTGGAAGGTTGCTTCACAAATAAGAAACACATCTCACACACTCCATATGTTGAAATCAAAGGAAGGAAACCACATCACTACATTCCATAAGGCTTACGTGAATGATTGGGACTGAGTTTGGAGTATGAACAAAGCTTGAAAGCACATATCCACATTGAAAATTTGGAAGAAAGGTGAAAATCCAAAACTCATGAATGGGCCTGGTTTGGGCCTCTAACCCATTGAAACAGATCATAAATAGGATTTAGAACAGAATTGGAAGGTTCTGGTGATCATTTTCGTGGAGAAACCATTGGAGAGAAGTGGAGCAAGAATCTTGAAGTTGAAATTTGATTTTGGAGTTCAAGGGCGAATCAAGATAAATTGAGGATTTCTTTGCCTTCATCAAGCATCTTGGAGTGAATCTGCACTTTCTTGGAGGTTGAAGATTGCAAGAACCATCTCTGTTACAAGCTTGAACACAGGTTGGTGAATTTTATGATTACTCATGATTTAGGCAGTGTTAGATAACAATTCATAGGTGGTTAGGATCAGGATGAAGTGTAGTTGGATTTAGGATGATCAATTGCATGATTAGAGACAATTTAGGGTGGATTCCGTTTTCGGTTGAGATTGTGATTTCACGATTCAGGCGTTTTTAGATTGAACAAATGATATGGTTAGATTGCAGGTGAAATTCTGGGCAAGATTCATGTAAGGATCGTGGCGAATGGTGGTCTGTAGAGGAAGTTAGGGTTGTGCAGGGTGACCGGAAATGTGACCGGCGGTGGCCATGGCTGCGCGCGAATGTGCAGAGGTTTAAACGAGGAAGATAAAATCTTCACCCTTCATTTGCCTGGAAATGTTGACTCAGTCCTTCATCCAAGCGCGTATGTGGCGCCACGTACCCCCTCCCCTTGTATGCTGCGTTTCACTAATTGGAATTTAGGCCTTGTGGAGCATTGGTTCGATCCTCACGCGTGACATTTTCCTTTATTTTTTCTGAGCTGAAGAGAATGGGATTGAACTCCAGGCGCATGGGCTTAATGACTGAAAGGATATTCACACCCCCCATCTGGCCCAATCCACAATTTGAACTGATTGCATTTGCTATTTACCACGCAAGTTTATTAATTTCTTATGTTTTTCTTTTAAATTCATCATTTCATGTTAGTTTGAAAACAATTCATAAAAAATAGAAAAATAGGTCAATTAATTCCAAGTTTTTTTTCCCTGATTCATGATTGAAACTAGAATTGTATTGAATAAAAATATTAGGAAAATCATGTGTTTTCAATTTTTGTGCATTTTTTACATTTTGTTTGATAATAAAATTGCCATGGTTGATACCTCTGTTTGATGATTTTAGTTTGAGCATTTGGTGATGAGTTTTGGCTTGATATTTTGTGTGTGATTAGCTTAAACATGTATGCTCCCATAGTAATTTTCTCATATTTGTGTGATGAAATTAGGTGTTGGTTTTAGATTGAAACTTTAGGTGCTTCCTTTTAGGGTTTAGGTTTAGTACCTTGTAGTGTAGAATTTATTTCTAGGTCTTATTTGAGGATTTGATCTCTGGAATTAACATGGTAGAGTCATGATTGACATAGGTTCCCATAGTGATTTTTGTAGGATTTTATAATTGGTTTTAGTATTTTTGTTAGAATTAACTTTAATACTAGGTTTTAGGTGATCCTAACTTGCTAATTCAACTAGAATGATTTCATTAGTTCCCTTAGACTAGGGTGGTGCTTCTCTTGCTCTTGGATGATGATGAAGACTTGTGTAGGCTGCTTTGGAATTCATGGTGGAGCTTGGACTTGAAGATTTCTCTCCCTTTGGTGTAGTTTGTTTAGGGTTAAGAATTAGGGTTTTAGGGAGATCTCTTAGAATAGATTTTCTTGCATCATGAAACATGGAAGGTGTTGATCACTTCCATTCCTCCCTATGATGTAAGGTCCCCTTGCGAAGGCCTCATCCCTCCTTTGGTAGGATGTGTGTCTCTTCACAAGTTGGTAGAACCTTTGAGGGTTCCTTTCTTTGATGGTGGAGTGCTTAGAGGTGACCTTTGGTCTTCACTTTGCTTCTCCCTGTCCCACCTTGCTCTTGTTAGATGAATCTTTCTCCCTTGCTAGAGGATGGAGTTCCTTGCTAGAAGACTGAAGATGCTAGAGGTTGCATTCCCCTTTGTTTGAAGACTGCCCTTGGAGCTGAAGCTTGAAGATCAAGAAGAACAAGTTGACACTTGTGAAGAAGATCAAATTGAGATTGAAGGAAGAGCGGAAGCTTGAAGAAGATGGAGAACAAGTTGATACTTGTGTTTGATGCATTGAAAGCTTGAAGAAGCAAGTTGATACTTGCTATTGAAGATGAAAGCTTTGAAGAACAGTTACAGACTGAGGACTGAGTTGCTGTCAGAGGACTGAGTTGCTGTGAAGCTGTGGAAGCTGTGGATCTGCTTTCTTTCCTGTCTGTTTGCTTTCTGTGCAACTGTATTGATGTGACTTGTGTGATTTGCTTGATGCATTAGAATAAGTTCATGTCTAAATTGTTTTGAGCTAGGAGCATGATTGCACTAGAGGTTGAGTTGCTCCTTCTGCTTGTATTTTTACTGTGTGACTTTGCTTGCTGGTATTCGGTAGAGCTTGAAGGTGAGAAAATTACTTAGAATGGGGGGTTGAATAAGTAAGACAAATATTCAAGGATTTAAACACAATAATTTTTATCCTGGTTCGTTGAACTCAACTACTCCAGTCCACCCTCTCAAGAGTGATTTGCCTTTCTCTGTCAAGGACTTAATCCACTATTTAATCAAATAGATTACAATAGTAACACCTAAGAACTACAGTTCTTAGTCTTCTCAAGAGCTACTGATCCCAACTGGATCCTCTTAAGGAAAACCTTTTACAAACAATGTAAAACAATTACAAGAGTAAAAATGCTTCTAATAAGCTTTTATCACAACTGTGATATTTCTCTTAAGTTAAAAACAATGTTATAGCAAAAATAGGATTATAAGAGCTTTGAGAGATTTGCTTTGATGAGTGATTTTTGCAATAAGTTCGATACTGAAGAAGACGGAGTGGACTTCTTTATATAGACACTTAGATCCATGAAGTCTTGTTAACGTTGAAGGCTGTGCAGAAAAGCCTGGAGCCTTTTGTCTTTACATTGGAGGTTGTGCTGAAAAGCCTGATGCCTTTTATCTTCTCTTTGCAGAAACTTTCCTTAGAATGGAATGCACAGATAAAACCTTTTTGTCTGTGTTCTTGTGTCTAGCACAAAAGAGGAAAGAGCTGTTGAGATAAACCAACGTACATATTTAAATCTTCTTCACTAAGTAAGTTCATCTTTCAACATTAGAGTCTGAAACTTCAGAATCTCCAGAGTAGAGATCTTCTGTATCTTCAGAGTCTTGGATGTTATTCAGATTGAGCTGAATCAGAGTATGTGCAGCAAGTGTGCTTGAGCGTGTAAATCCATCAGAGCAGAGTCTTCTAATCTTTAGAGGCTCCTGCTTCAGAATCTTCAAAAGACAACAATCAGATTCTTCTGGGAGCAGCGTTCAGATCTTCATTTAAGATGCTCTTGAACCTTTCATAATAACATTGTTCAGATCCAAATTTTCTCTTTTAAGAATATTTTCTTTAGTACCTGTAGCAAACAGTATAGAACAAATTTAGAGTATATAATTCTTGAATACAAAATTCATAAGTGTTATCATCAAAACATAGAGATATAACTAAGAAACAATCTGTGTTCTTACAGAGCTCTACTCCCTTGCCTGTGTGGTTTGTGATTTGCTTGATGGAATTTTATTTCTGTATGATTGTAGTTATTCATATCTGGCTTGAGGTTGAGATGAGCTTGTGGAGGCTGATGCCCCACACACATTTCCTCCCTCACTTGCATTGCATGCATTTTACAATCGTTTTCTGTTTACTATTTCAGCTGATGTTTTATCTGTTTCTGTTTATCATTGACATGATCCCCTAGGAATCTCATTTCTTTTGATAAGGAAGTGATGATAAGAACTTTAGGTTGAAACCTATGCATGATAACTTCTAGGAGTTCCCTGTTTCAAACCTCAACCATAGGATGAATCCATGGCATGACAACATTAGGACTTGATAGTTTCCCTGTAGTTGTCCCTCTCTCTTCTCATCTTGAAACAATAGTAAAAAACGTAATAAAGGCAAGTTAGTATAAGCGCGTTACGAGCCTTAAGCTACTTGGGTAATGATAATTGAGCGGCCTCCTATCAATTGTCTAGAATGTTTAGTATACGTCCTTTGGACGATATGCGGCGCATTCGTTCCCAGGTCATAGTCTCTAGTGCTGTACGAACTACAGACAAACATAAAAAATAGTTCTTCCGTAAAAGACAGAAAACAAACTTCAAACCTTTTTGCCCCGTGGGCCCATAATTCAAAGGAAGCTTTTCTGAAGAAAAGAGTGTCGTTAACTCCCAGTTCTACCGCAAACGGTAACGCCTAAGTCTCCAAGGGTCGAGCTGCGTACATCCAACTGTTGGAACTGTTTGTTAACCCTACTCGATAAAACAGATGAATCTGAATTCCCGTAACCCATATTGTCCCGAACTACGTAAGCTCTGATCTCTCATATCTGTTGAGAGTACGTAGGCACAATACTGACGTATTGGTGAGCCACCTTCCCCATAACCCGTAGTTAGCCGAACTACGTTGACTCAGATTTCTCATTCTCTGATGAGAATACGTAGGCATAAAGCGCGACGCTTTGCCGAGTCATTTTCTTTTCTTTTTAAGCCAGCCTTGGTAGGTAGATAGATAAATAAACCCGTCAGATAAACACAACAAGCGTGGATCCCATCGAGTACGATGGACGTGAGGGGTGCTAATACCTTCCCCTTGCGTAACCGACTCCCGAACCCAGACAATGGTTGCGATGACCTTGTCTTATACCTTTTTGTCAGGTTTTTCCGATCGTTTCCTTTCCCATTCTGAGGGATAAATAATGAAAGGTGGCGACTCTTCTGTTTTGCCGGCACCTTATTTTCGCGGTAGTGACACCAGCCTGGTGGGATCTCTTTGGGGATGTTCCTCGAAAGGAAATCTGCAATCTCTGCCCTTAGAGCTGCCTCAGCATCTTGAACCTTGGAAAGGTGCTTCAAGTTAATAACCTTCAGGATAAGGATAGCTTCGGCGCCCTCGGGGTGACCTGCCCCAGTCTTGTCATGACTTTACCCCTCCTAGGCTGATCTGTAGGGGGTAGTATCCTTGTCAGCGAGAGATTCATCAAATCTCAACCTGATTGCCCCAGATTAACTATTTCTAGATGGCTGACTCCCATGCTGCGATCATTTGACATAGCTTGCCCCGGTTCACCGGAATATTCTGGCATTCTGCCCTGATCAGATCCTTCCATCATGGGAACTTTCCTGCTATCAAGCGCTTACTCGCTAGTAAAACAAATTGTTCCGCATAAAAGACATATCAAATGCAATGCATATGGCAGTTTTCAAAATCCATTCTTGTTCACTGGAAAGGAAAAAAAATTTATGACATAAAATATATGAAATCATTCATCAACATGCCAACATTAAAGCAATGCTGTATTGGGAATCCTATCCAGGAGTCAGTTCCGATGTGATCTTTACCGAAGTATGCTTTCGAAATGAACCTATTTCAATTAGGACTTTTAAAGGTTGTAACGTGGTTAGTTTCACGGTTTTAAGAAAGAAAGGATAAAGGCTCAAAATTCATTTTTAACCCACCCATTCTCCTTGATGTTCTCTGATCCTACGTTCAGCTAATTCGACCTTAGCATTCACCTTTCAAAGGTTATATGACAGGAGTGACGGTTCAGGAAACCACAAGTTTTCGGAGTGACAGTCATTCACTTTTCGTCTTTGTTTGGGCACCGGTAGCCATACGATTTCGTTCTTTCTCGAGGATTTTATTTCGTAATCCTTTTTCGCTTTTCGTTTTTTGTTTTTTTGTTTTCCCCTAAATTTTTCCTGGACTGACTCTTTTGAGTTTCTTCAATTTTGAAGTCCAGCGGGGTACCCTGATTTTTGCCTAAGTCGCTTGCTTTCAAGATTCGACTTAGCGGGCTTTTCTTTTCGATTCTTTTATTTCTCTTTTTTTCTTTTTTTTTGAACAAATCGCATGGCATCGACTCGTATGACTTGTTAAAGAGATTGTGATTGTTTCCCTCCTGATCGGCCAGGTTTAACCATCATGGTTTTTCTGGTACGACCTATAGCGGTCTGACTAATCCTCGAACGGACACTCCTTTTGTTATTTGAACGCTTGGTCAAATTAACTGACACCTACCCTGCCCCGGGTTAAGATTGAGGGTTTTTTATCTTCAGAAAGAAACTCCTACGACTAGGCTCAAAGGGGTTAACAAGGGATTATCTTCCTTATGTCTCCGGTGTTTGGGATTTGAAACAATGCCTGTACATCATCAACAGGTTTTTCATTCAAAAGCATAGCATCGAAAGCTTACACATCATTGGATTTCATCATCCTCCCCGGATTCCACTTAAACAAGCGTTTGAAAATAAAAGAAAGCAATAGAGTGAACACGAACGGATTAGTTCAAAACATGCATATTTATTCCATTATCAATATCAATTGAAAAACAACAAGTTTTACAAACGAAATTTGCAATTCTAACAGGAAAGAAACTACAACTGTAAAGAAGTGACATGGTAACATGCCGATTTCTAGCTTTCGGGGAACTGAGCTTTCACACTTATTTGCTGCTGAGGGGTGTTGCACCCTAAAATTTGCTCAACCTATTTCACCTGGTTTATGTTTCAATTGCATTATCATTTGCATAGTCACATCATGTACATGGTCCAATCATTTGCATATCATAACATAGCAAGTCATCCAACAGGGAATCAAGTGCCATTCTTATCTAAAGAAGCACATCAAGGGGCCTTATTCAAGTTTAAGACTATCCAAGTCATCAAGGAATGGGTTGAAGCTTTGAGGAGATTTGAATGTCAACAAGTGGGTTGCTCTCCTAACTTGAGGTGTATTGAGGGTCATCAATGGGGTATGAAGCATGGAATTATGAATTTGAGGTGTTTATGGATCCCATGGGAGGCCTATAGAGCCCTATTGAAGCTTAGATAGGTCATGGCATCAAGTTCAAGAACCACAGGTGAGGTGTGTACAAGTAGGGTTTTCATCTAGGTAACCCTAGGTCAAGGAGAGTAGAGAAAGGGCATCAAGACCTAGCTCTAAGTCATGGAAGTCATGGATTGAGATGTTTAAGTGTGTGTATGGATGAGTCAAGATCAAATTCAAGAGAATCAAGAGTGGTTGGAGGGGTTGAGACAGGGTTCTTAGGGTAAAATCCCCTGTATAGCACTGGACTTCCAAGCCACACAAGTCCACATACAAGTTTCAAATGGATTCTTGGCCAACATGAAACTTGTATAGCTTCTCAATAGCTTTAATTTTAGTACTAGAAGTCTTTAAGGAGATTTTTAGAACTCAAGTTATGGTTCTTGCAAGTTATGGGTCATTAGAGGACACTGAAATTTATCTGTGAAAGTTACTTGACTTCCAAGCAACTTTCGCCCCTCAAGGAGTTTTCAAATGGATTCTTGGCCAACATAAAAGTTGTAGGTCTTGATCTTAGATTTAATTTGAGTACTATAAGTCCTCAAGAATATTTGTGGAACTCAAGTTATGGTCTTGGCAATCCAGGGGTATTTTGGGAAAGTTGAATTATAGGTCATTTTTCAACATAGGTCAAAATCTCTATCTTCCACTCCTCAAATAAAAAAATGTTCAACATGAGATGTGCTTAAAATGATGTTTTTAGGTCAAATAATAAGTCATGGGTGATTGAAATGGCTTGCTTCACAAAATGATCCAAAATGGCCTAAAATAAAGATGGATTTTAAATAAATCAATGAGGGAAATTGTGATTTTTGAGCTATAGGTCCAAACCAATCCATATGACATACCAAATTGATAAGAAAATGAATTTCAAACACAATGACATTTCCACATTTTTGAGTTGAGGGTTACTTTCATGACTTCTTTTGTAAAGTGCTTACTTACATTACAAGTCAGAATGCCAAAACAAAAATCAGGGCAATTCAGGCCAAGCTAACCATCTAAACACACTCCATAACCAATTTTCATTTGAATAGAACATTCTAGAGCAATCAGGAAGCTCAGAATCGTGACTGGTACATTGCATTTTCATGGCAAAATCAGAATTTTGGATCAATGGATTTGGGCCTGAATTGGATTGGATAAGCCCATAAACACTTCATATTTAAGTTCTAGAATGAGTTCAGATAGTTTTTGGTGCAGAATTCATGGAGGAGAAGAAGATTGAAGTTGAGTTTCAAGAGCTTCAACTCAGAATCGGTTTTGGATTTCAAGGCACATTCAAGCCAAATTGAGGGTTGGAAAAGCTTTACCTTGCTTCATTGATCGTGTTTGAAGAGTTGCACAGCTTGAATCCATCGTTTGCTACCTCTGTTGATCTCATTTTCACAGGTATGTAATTCTTGAGTTCCTTCATAATATAGGGAGAATTAGCTTAGAATGTGTATGTGGTTAGGACCTAGAGATGATAAGGAACGTTTCTGGATTAGTTTGGAGTTGATTGGTGACAATTAAGATGGATGATCAATTTCTGTTAGAGCTTGGTTCTTGTAATTCTTGGAGGACTAATGGTGTTTAGATGATGGTAATTGATCAGTGTAACATGTAGTTCATGTTAGTACCTTTAATTGTAAGAATGGTGACCATCGAGACTTGGTGCTTTCTCTGCAACTTTGATCAGGTTTGGCTTTTGAGGGTGAATCAATGATTTTGGATGGTGGATTTGAGTTCAGGGTGAAATTTTGAGTGGATTAGGGTTTTTATTTGACTTGATTAGTGAGGTTTAGGGTTTGCTTCGCCGGAGAAGACGATGGTTGGACCACCGGACCACCGTCTAAGAATGGACCTTCACCTGAGCTCGTCTGGAGAAGATGAAGTCTTCATCGTTGGATCATCTGGAAGAAGAGACTTGTTATGTTGATCGTGTGGCCAATATTCAAACTGAGAATTGCCTCCATTAGTTCAAAACGCTGCGTTTCATTTATCCAGTCAGCTGGTGACTGGACTCACACGTGGACACGCTCATGACTCTCAGATGCGCTTACCAGTCTCTCCATCTGATGGCTCCCATTTAATTCAGCTTTTTATTTTCTTTTTTCATTTTAAATTCATTTTAGTTTTATTTTAATTCATTTGATTTCTAAAATCCATATTAAATCCAATTTTGATCCAAAAAATATTTCAAAAATATCTCCATGATCTTGGATTTAATTGTGATTTTCAGAAATTAATAAATCCCATTTTCACCCATTTTTCAATTTAATTTGAATTTTTCCATTTTATTATTTTCCTTAATTTTGTACATTTGTTACATGATTTTGTGGATTTTATTGTGACTGATTGGTGAATGATTTTTAGTTGATTCTTGTTGGATTGATTAGATTAGGGAAGCATGTACCCTTAGAAATTTTATCACAGTTTTGTGAATAAAATTTAGGCAAGTTTGAGAGGTGAATAGGAGAGGTGTTAGAATTAGGGTTTCAAGACATCTAGTTGTAGTTTAGGGCATAGTTTGGGGACTTAGGGTTGGATTTAGGCCTTGGGGTTTATATGGGGTATTGGGTATAGGGTTAGGTTCCCTTAGAAATTTACCTAGGATTTTCTGATAAGCTTTAGCATTTTATATGATTTTTGCAACTTGTGTGATGATTTTGGGGTTCTCCTTTGGATATTGGGTTTAGTTGCTTGTGTGGGGATATTTTGGAGTGCTTTTAGCTTGGGCTTTGCTTGGATGACTTGAAGATCAAATGAAGTTGCCTTGGATGGTTTGAAGAAGCTTGGAGTGGAAGACTTCTTTTTTGCTAGAGGGCTTGTCAGAGGCTTAGGGATTAGGGTTCATAGGAAGAGCATTAGAGTAGTCTTGTTTCTTCTGTCAAACATAGGGAGCTTCTTGTGCCTCTATTCCATCCCATGACATAAGGTCCCCCTAAGAAGTTCCATCTCTCCTTAGGAGGGATGTAGAGCATGCTTTGGTTGGGTAGAACCTTGAGGATACCTTTCACTTGCTATGTTAATATCTTAGTGATTTCCTTGGGTTATCACTAAGCCTCTTAACATTTCAACTTCATAATTGATTCTCTTCTGGAGTGATTGCAATGAAGATGGAAACCTATGGAATATGAAGTTCATTGAAGATTGGTGAAGATGAAGATTGTGACTGTCAAAACTGGTTGTCTGTTGAAGCTAGGGTTTTGCTGTCTTTTTGTTGAAGCTGGGTACTGGCTGAGGTTCAGGTTTGCTAAAGATGGGGCTTATTGAAGATAGGAGCTTATCTAACGCTTGAATATTGTTGAATATGGATGAGGGGTTTTTCTTGGAGAAGTTATTACTGTCAACCCCTTGCTGTTAATCAACTCTAGCTGTCAGGGCTGTTGCTGCTTGTGTTGCTTACTGTAGGAGCTAGTGTGGCTGTCAGAGCTGGTGTTGGATTTTATTTCTTCTTTTTCTGTATGGTTTGTTGGCTTGTTCAGCTTGCCCCTTAGGTTTGAAGTGAATCTGTTTCACTTTGCCTATTGTTTTCCCAGGTTCGAGGTTGAGTGGGACTCCCTTGCCTCGCTTGTACTGCTGCATCTCATGCATGTTTACTATTTACTGTATATCTGTTTCTTTTCTGTTTATCCCCTAGGATCTCTGATTTCCTCCGTGCAGGAGGGAATTATGACAGACATTAGGTTTTAACCCATGCATGGCAACATTAGGTTAGTTTGATTCCCCTTTCAACCCTAGGCTTTTTAGAGTTTCTTTCTCTTCTATCTCAAAACAATTCAAAACACAGTAATAAAGATAATCGATGTCGTACGCTACGAGCCTTAAGCTATTTGAGAGAGGATTGTTGGAGGGTCACTCTTTAGTAATCTAACTGCTTAGTGTGTTACCCTTAGGGTGACATACGACGTAGTCACCTTCAAATCATAGACTCTAGTACATCATAGATTGCAAACAGACTAAAAAACACTTCTTTCGTAAAAGATTCAAAACAAGCATCGAAGTCTCATTTTTGTCCGCTTGGACTCTTAATCAGGAGAAATCCTTTTCAGAAGGATCTAAAAAACAGTCAACCAATTTGTGTTTTCCGTAGCCCGAACTACGTTTGCTCTGATCTTTCATGCTGTATGAAAGTACGTAGGCATAGGATGCCGTATCCTAGCGAGCAACCTTCCCCTCCTTTCCCGTAAGTGGGCGAACTACGTTGACTCTGATTTCTCGTTCCGGACGGGAATACGTAGGCATAAAGTGCGATACTTTGCCGAGTCATTTTATTTTCTTTTAACCCATACCTTTAGTGTAGATAGAATAACAATCCGTACTAAAAAACAAGCGTGGATCCCGTCGAGTACGACGGACCTGAGGGGTGCTAATACCTTCCCCTTGCGTAACCGACTCCCGAACCCAGGATTTGGTTGCGATGACCATTCCTTTCCCGTCTTTGCGGTAGGTTTACTTCGAGTGTTTCCTTTCCCCCTTGTGGGATAAATAACGCACGGTGGCGACTCTTCTGTTTAGCCGGCGCCTATTTTCGCAGTAGCGACAGCTGGTGACTCTGCTGGGGAGGTCCTTTGGTTCCCTACGTGAGTCAATCCTAGCGCTTGTTTTCCCGTCGTGGGTGTTGTATAGATTTACTTTTCTGTCTTTACTTTCTGCATTTTATTATCAGCTTTATATTGTTATTGCTGTTGTGGGAAGGGGGTGATCTGTTGAGAGAAAAGCCAGACCTGGGCTTGAGGTTACACCTAGATTTAGAAGTAGAGAGTAGTGGTTAGCCTGCTTGCTTAGCTCGCACCAGCTAGCCGCGAAATTTACGCTCGGACGAGATTCTCTTTGATGCTTCTTGCCTGGCCCTTAGGGCTCGACAAGTTGTCTGACCCGAGGATTGTCGACTCTGGAGACCGATCAATTGGAAGTTGGCTGAGGAGGGCCTCTTCAGGACAGGATGATGCAACACCTTTTGGGTATCGTATCATCGGTCTTGAATGTCTGTGACGCCAACGACCGCATAGGATGCCATACCTTGTATCAGTTGATAGGACACCCACCTGTGATAGGGATTGGGGCATGCAGGAAACTTGACCTTCAGATCACCCGGTGTCGCTACCGCGAAAATAAGATGCCGTCAAAATAAAAGAGTCGCCACCTTTCGTTATTTATCCCTCAGAGCGGGAAAGGGAACGATCAGAAAAACCTGACGAAAAAGGTATAAGACAAGGTCATCGCAACCATTGTCTGGGTTCGGGAGTCGGTTACGCAAGGGGAAGGTATTAGCACCCCTCACGTCCATCGTACTCGATGGGATCCACGCTTGTGGTGTTTATCTGACGGGTAGGTTTTATCTATCTACCTATCAAGGCTGGTCAAAAGGAAAAGAAAAATGACTCGGCAAAGCGTCGCACTTTATGCCTACGTATTCTCATCAGAGAATGAGAAATCAGAGTCAACGTAATTCGGCTAACTACGGGTACGGGGAAGGTGGCTCGCCAATACGTCAGTATTGTGCCTACGTACTCTCAACAGGTATGAGAGATCAGAGCTTACGTAGTTCGGGATAATACGGATTACGGGAATTCAGATTCATCTGTTTTATCGAGTAGGGTTAACAAACAGTTCCAGCAGTTTGGTGTACGCAGCTCGACCCTTGGAGACTTAGCCGTTACCGTTTGCGGTAGAACTAAGAGTTAACGACACTCTTTTCTTCAGAAAAGCTTCCTTTGAATTATGGGCCGACGGGGCAAAAAGGTTTGAAGTTTGTTTTCTGTCTTTTACGGAAGAACTGCTTTTTATGGTTGTTTGCAACTAATATCGCACTAGAGACTATGACGTGAGAGTGAATGTGTCGCATGTCACTCAAAGGGTGCCATACTAAACATCCAGACTGTTGAAAAGAAACTCTCCAACAGTCCTTTCTCAGATAGCTTAAGGCTCGTAACATACAACATCAGTTAACCTTTATTACTGTATTTTGATTTGTTTGAAGATAAGAAGAGAACGAACAGGTTCAACTACGGGGAGACTATCAAGTCCTAATGTTGTCATGCCAAGGATTCATCCTATGGTTGAAGTTTGAAACAGGGAACTCCTAGAAGTTATCATGCATAGGTTTCAACCTAAAGTTCTATCATCACTTCCTTATCAAAGGAAATGAGAGTCCTAGGGGATCATGTCAATGATAAACAAAAATGGATAAAGCATCAGCTTAAACAGTAAACAGATATACAGTAAACGACTGTAAAATGCATGCAATGCAAGTGAGGGAGGAAATGTGTGTGGGGCATCAGCCTCCACAAGCTCGTCTCAACCTCAAGCTAAATATGAATAACTGTAATCATACAGAAAATAAAATGCCATCAAGCAAATCACAAACCACACAGGCAAGGGAGCTGGGCTCCACCAAATACCAGCAAGCAAAGCCATACAGTAAAAATACAAGCAAAGGGAGCAACTCAACCTCTAGTGCAATCATGCTCCTAGTTTACATCAGTCTAGATATGAACTTATTCTAATGCATCAAGAAAATCACACAAGTCACATCAACACATTTGCACAGAAAGCAAACAAACAGGAAAGAAAGCAGATCAACAGCTTCCCCAGCTTCACAACAAAGCTCTCCTTTGACAGCAGCTCAGTCTTCAGTTTGTAACTGCTCTTCAAGGCTATCATCTTCAATAGCAAGTATCAACTTGCTTCTTCAAGCTTTCAACACATCAACATAAGTATCAACTTATCCTCTCTTCTTTAGGCCTCAGCTCCAAAGTGAACTCCACCTTCAGGCCTCAATCCTAATAGCAAGTATCAACTTGTTCCTTCAGGGACTCAGTGCATTAATCACACAAGTATTAGCTTGCTTTCCAATCTCAAGCTTCAGCTTCTTCATTCAATCTCCAATGGATTCCTCTCACAGGTATCAACTTGTTCTTCATCTTCTTCAAGCTTCAACTCTTTCTTCTTCACAAGTATCAACTTGCTCTTCCTGATCTTCTTCCCACAAGTATCAACTTGTTCCTCTTGATCTTCAAGCTTCAGCTCCAATGGCAGTCTTCAAACAAAGGGGAAGTGCAACCTCTAGCCTTCAATCTTCTTCAAGCAAGGAACTCCTTCCTCTAGCAAGGGAGAAAGATTCATCTAACAAGAGCAAAGTTTGGATGATTGGTAGCAGAGTGAAGACCAAAGGTCACCACTAAGCATCCTATCATTAGAGAAAGGGACCCTCAAAGGTTCTACCAACTTGTGAAGAGCCACACATCCTACCAAAGGAGGGATGAGGCCTTTACAAGGGGACCTTACATCATAGGGAAGAATGGAAGTGATCAACATCTTCCATGTTTATGAAGGAAGAGAATCTATCTAGAAGCTCTGCCTACAAACCCTAATCTTAACACCTAATCAACACTACACCAAAAGAAGGGAAGATCTTCACATTCAAGCTTCTTCAAGCATTCCCTGATAGCCCAAGCTTGTCTTCAACGCCATCCAAGAGAAAGAGAGGCAAAACCCTAATCTAGGGGAACTAAAGAAGTCAATCAAGTTGAATTAGCAAGCTAGGATCACCTAAAACCTAGTACTAAAGTTAGTCCTAACTAAAATACTAAAATCAATTGTAAAATCCTACAAAAATAACTATGGGACCCTAGTTAAATCATGAATCTACCATACAAAATTCATAGGTTGAATCATCCATCAAGCCCTAAAAATAAATCCTAAATCATAAGGTACTAAGCATAAACCCTAAGAATGGAACACCTAAAGTTTCAACTTAAAACTACCACCTACATTCATCACAAAAATGTGAGAAAAATCTAAGGGGAACATGCACATCTATGCTAGCTACACACAAAAAATCAAGGCAAGAATCATCACCAAATGCTCAAACCAAGTTCATCAAAACAAGGTGTCAACCATGGTTATTTTAATATCAATTAAAATTCAACAAATGCAAATAAAATAAAAAATGCATGCATTATTAATATTTTTTATCTAACAAATTCTAGATTCAATCATGAATCAGGGAAAAAAATAATGGAATTAATTGAGTTAGTCTTCTATTTTTTATGAATTATTTACTAAGTCACATGAAATGATGAAAATTAAAAGAAAATAAAAGAAATTGATAAGCGTGCGTGGCAAATAGCAAAAATAACTAGTTCAATTCTGGATTGGGCCAATGGGGGGGGGGGGGTGTTGATATCAACCAATGCTAAAGCCCATGCGCTTGGATTCCTCTTGTTCAATTCAGTTCAAATTAATCAAAAAGAAAAAGAGTACACACAAAGACTCGAACCCATGCACCCTTGGTATATGCAGCGAAGAAACAAAGCCTGGGGTTCTCCATTTATCAAAACGGGGTGTTTAGGGGAGGGTTACGTGGCGCAACCACTGCCGCTGGATGGACGCCTGGGTCAAAGTCTTCTTCATGAATGAACGCCCTAGATTATATCTTCTCCAATTCAAATGTCTACAACTTCTCAGCCTGCGCGCGCGAAGGCCACTGCCGGTGGCTTTTCCGGCCACCATTAGGCAACCCTAACTCCCTCTATAATCAACCATTTCACACGATTTCTGAATGAAAGTTGCTCTAAATTTCACCAGGAATCCAACTATACTAACCAATCGTGCTAAAAACGCCATGATAAAAAATATCCATCTCAACCGAAAATGGCATCATCCCTAAATTGTCACTAATCTTCAAATTAATTATCCAGAAAGCTTCTAGCAATGATCTACAATGAATCTGTCCTATCAAAACTAGCCAAACTACATGGATTATGCTACACGATGAGAATTACATACCTGCAAATTTTGAATGCACAGAGCACTGAAACCTTCAAATCAACCTTCAAGAATCTCCATATACCTTCACTAACACCAAATGAAGCTTCTGTATGCAACAAATTGGATTGAAACTCCCTGAATCCTTGAATTCGATTTTGACTTGCAAGATATGAACTCAAAGTGCTCTCTCACGATTTTGCAAGGATCTTGGCTTAAATTTTATCTGGAATCACTCATACACTCAAGAGGAAGCTGTTGAAAGCAAGAATTTGGACTGAAATGGATCAAAACCGTGTAACTGAATTTGATTTGCAAGAATAAAATTCAGTTTGCAATCTCTCTATTCTCTCTCAATTTCCACCAACCTTGGCCTTGATTCAGTTCTAATGCATATATAGAACCAGTAGGAATGATCTAGAAGTTTCTGGAACCATCTATATGAGATATCCAATATCTCTTGCTCTTGAATTTTTCATCTCATGCCCATCCATGACAATTCTGCTTTGGCCAGTTGCAGCACCTCATTCTCACCCAAGTTCTCCTCAAATGACATTTTGAAATGTGTGAATTGATTGGGACCTTGGTTTTGATCTTGTGCATAGTTTGGCATATGTAACTTACATCATAAGCTACCAAATTCAAATCTTTGAATTGGGCCTCAAATGAAAAAACCAACATTGCCATTGTCTTTAAAATGTATTTTCCAATCAAAATGACCTATAAGTTTGTATCATTTGGTCACAAAATGACTTATTTGAATTTTTGACCATTAAATCCTTTTAATTCTTCCTTTTTCCAAAATTTCTTGAACCAAGTCTCTCCTTGAGCCATTTCAATGTCTCCTTGATGCATGGTCAAGGTTAAAACCCCATTTTGAGCAACATTCTAGTTGAACAAAACTTCATTTGAAGCCTCTAAGTTGGTGAAAATGGCCTATGATCACAAATGACCTATAATCACCAAATGTCCAAAATACCCTTGACTTGTCAAAGCCATAACTTGAGTTCTACAAATCCTATCAAGGAATTCTAGTACTCTATAGAAATCTAAGAGGATAAGGAACAACATTCATGTTGACCAAAAGTTCATAGGAATCATCCTTCTAGGGAAAACGTTCCATGCAAGTTGGGTAACTTTCAAGCTCCAAATTCACATGCCTCAAATGACTTGTAACTTGTCAAAGCCATAACTTGAGTTTTACAAATCCTATCAAGGACTTCTAGCACTCAAATTAAATCTAAGATCATACTCTACAACAATCATGTTGGGGGTAAGATGAGATGACAATCACATCTTGAGCTAAATTGCCTTGAGGATGGGGGTCAAACTAGGGGGTTTTATACTGTCAAGCCTTAGAAACCCTAGCTTGAAACTTCTCAAACTCTTCAATCATGATGATTTAACCTTGGAATCATCCTTATAACATCTCAATGTATCAATCCATGATCACATGGATCTTGAATTAGGTCTCAACCTTCTTCAAATCCTCAGTTGACTTAGGGTTGACCCAGTCAAACCCTAGCTGCACCACTCATGGCTGAGACTTCTTAATCTTGCACAATGACCTGTCTAGGCCTCAAAGTGATCTTCAACACTTCTCATGAGCTCTCTCAAGACCTCAAGTCCATCTTCATGGCCTCAGAATCATCTGATGACTTCCCACAACTCTCAAGTTAGGAGACCTACACACTTGGCTTCAACCACTCTCCCTGAGGATCTTTTAACTTCTCTGACAAGGATATCAACCCTTGAACACTTGAATAACCTTCTTAGCTAGCTTCCAACTTGTATAGACCTTAAGTGGTGATCATACCTCTTGATCTCCTGCATACATGTCAATGAAATGCAAATGATAATGCTAATGTGAATGAAATGAAACATAAGCTAGGTAAAGAAAAGTTGGGCAAATTTTGGGGTGCAACATCTGCCCCTATTCAAGCGGCTTGGAAATGATTGGGTGAGAAGAGAACGACTCTCAAACAATCAAGGTAAAAGACGGTTGAATACCAACCAACCCGGAAATTTTCCAACTGCACGAGTACACGGTACCCTGACGGGGACAAATCTTCGGAAACTGAAATAATAGCTGCACAACAACTAGCTGAAGAAATACTGATCTGAACCTCCGTCAGGATGATTCTCTGATTTATTTGATATCATTGCATCCTCAAATCATCGAGGGATCACTGGTTACACGGTAACAGGCGATCTGCCAACCACACAGGCAAACGATACTCTGATTGGCAGGAACATCTTTAAGAACTGAGCATGACAGTTGCACGACAACTCTGCTGGGGAATTGGTCACACGGTAACCGGTGAAAGGCCTAATCTCAAATCTCCGCCAGGATGATCATCTGATTTTTCCGCAGCTTCTTCCTTAAATCATCAAGGGGTCACTGGTCACTCGGTAACCGGCGAAGCATAACTGATATTGTCGTCAGGCCTTCTGCGACACTGCGGCAGAAGGATTCCTCGGGACTCATCAGGTCATTAGGAACTTTCTAAAAATCAAGTTAATCATGCCATCGGGCATTCAAAGGAATTTTCGGGCGTCAGCCGGGCTTCGTCAGTAAGTCGGGAATAGAATTCTTGGTCAATCATGAACCAAATAAGGATATACAGTCTTTCACCGTCAGGCCCTCTGCGTCAGCTGGGAGAATTGCTGCGTCAATACAGTTGGACTTCAATCATCAAGTCTTCAAGGAAATTTCAACTCCGCTATTTAAAACCTGCTGGGGAGGACACATCTCCGCTAGGGATTCTGGAGAACTATCAAGTAACTCTGCTTCGGGGATCCAGAAATCATTTTGGGTGGATCATCTCTGCTGAGGAAATCAAGAATCATCTTGGACAAATAACCCCGTCGGAGACTTCAAGAATCATCCTGAACCAATAACGCTGCTGGAGATTTCAGGAATCATCCTGAGCAAACACTCTGTCGGGGACTCTAAGCATCAACTTGAGCAACCCTCTCTGGCGACTTCACTGGGGATTTTAAGAATCATCTTAAGCAAACCACTTCGCTGGAGAATTCAAGAATCATCTTATGCAAACGACTTTGCTGGAGAATTCAAGAATCATCTTTGGAAAACGACTTTGCTGGAGAATTCAAGAATCATCTTGGGCAAACGACTTTGTGGGAGAATTCAAGAATCATCTTGAGCAAATAACGCTGCTGGAGATTTCAGGAATCATCTTGAGCAAACACCCTGTCGGGGAACACCTGCAAAACAAGAACGGTAACGACCTAGCTCATGCTTCATATGCATATGTTTGACAATGGCGCAATGCTCCACACGGTGGAAATGCTACGCGTTTAGGATAAATGCTATGCAATCATGCAAAATGCTACGTCCCCATCAGCAAAATAAATGCTGAAGGGAAAAGCCTCCTGTCAAGGAGAAAGGACCACTCTGGTGGAGGAAGGAATCATCCTGCCGAGGAGAAGAAATCACACCAATCTCAATTAGACTCCGCCTGGGGAAATGATCTTCAATTGACTGCTGCAGAGGAACATAGTTCTGCGAGAACCCGGACTTGCTCACCTAGGTATACGAACCACACTGCTGAGGAAAACGATGTCAATCGCAGAAATAAACTACACAGCCTTCGCGGCAAACATTCCTGGAGGTGACGACTCCGGTGAGGAAATACAGCATCAGCTATTTGTCGTACCTCAAAAAATACGATCCTCGCGATGGACACGGAAAATACGTTCGAACAGAGTCGCCACCGAACTTTATTTATTCCAAGGCAGGAATAGGAAAATATCGATAAAACCTTTAAAGAAAAAAGAACATGGTCATCGCAACCAATATTCTAGGTTCAGGAGTCGATTATATGAGGGGAAGGTATTAGCACCCCTCATGTCTGTTGTACTCAACGGGAACCTCTTGATTCGATTCGAGAGTAAAGTTAACTACGCTTGTTTGTTTTCTTCTAAGGTTTCTCCTAAAGGGGGAATGGTGGTTTTAAGATAGGGTGCTCGCCAAGGATTGAGGCCCTTGTGCCTACGTATCTTCACTTGTAAGAAGTGGAAAATCAGAGCATTCGTAGTTCGTGGGACTACGGGTAAAGGAGGGGATTGTGCTCGCCAAGATCATCGCAATCTTGTGCCTACGTATCTTACATTCAGAAGAGAATGAAGAATCAGAGCAGCCGTAGTTCAGCTAACTACAGTAAAAGGGTTGGTAAACGAACGAGTGTTTAGGTCGCATTCTAACTGCTAAACGTTGGCTTGTCTGCTCACTAGGGGAGGCTGAAGCACGAGTTTCTTATGTGCGGAAGAAGGGACTAAACAATGTTCTTGGTAAAGGGTGGGTATGAGTTTGAACGAGAGTTTAGGTCACATTCTAACTGCTAAACATTGGCTTGTTTGCTTGCTAGGGGAGGCTGAAGCACAAGTTTATTATGCGCGGAAGAATGGGCTAAACAATGTTCTTTCGGAAAGTGTTTGGGCTAGAAATCGCACGAGGGAGAGGAATTAGGTTTATCGCGTTGGATGTTTTGGTTAGAGGATATATTTGAATAGGTTTGTGGTTTCGATTGCGCGGGGGCAAGAAAGAGGAGTTTAGTTAGGCAATTTGATGGAGAATGACGACTATTCGATAAACGAGACGTCAGCCTTGCAATCAATTAATCGGGGAATTATTGGAATGCTAGATTCCAACGACACCTTTTTCATTCGACTAAATTCGAAATATGTTTGAGAAAGTTTCAATCGCACGGGAGCAAGAAAAAGAGAGTTGGATAGAGTATTTTAAGGGAGAATGACGACTACTCGATAAACAAGACGTCAGTCTCGCAATCGATTAATCAGGATATCATTGGAATGCTAGATCCCAATGATACCTTTTTCAATTAATTAGGAAAGTGTATTTAGATGGACAATGGTGGTATTTGTCAAAGTAATTAGGGCATGTATTTTATATACGAAAAGGTCGAGTAATCCACAACCTAAAGCGTACGCCTCAAGAGTGGTCACTCAAGAATTCAAGGAGTGCGAGACTCCACTAACTTCATTCTTTCATAATTTTAATTGAGAAAATAATTTGAATTTGGCGTACTCGGACTAGGTGCGCTAGGTATTCTTGAAAACAAGATCGGAAGGGTCACAACTCAAGGTGTGCACCTCGAGAGCGGTCGCTTAAAAAATTCAAGGAAGGCGAGATCCAAGAATTTAATTGTTTGGAAATTTGTTTGAGAAAAATAGTCTAATTTAATTAAGAAAACTAATTTTAATTTATATAAGAATAAATTAATCAATTGTTTATAAAAAGATTTTGAGAAAAGCTAGTCATATTTAATTGTTTTGAAAAAAAGTTTAATATCTTAAAAAAAAAAGTTTTAAATAAAGTATAATTTTCAAAATGTCTAATATTTAAAATATTAATTTAGTAATGATTTTGAAATATATTTTAAAAGAATAATTTGAATTGATTTATAAGAATGTCTAAGAGTAATTAAAAACTATCTTTTAGAAATTCAATTAAATTAAACAAAAAATAATTTGAAAACCGAAAGACGGAACAACCACAACTCAAGGGCGTGCGCCTCGAGAGCGGTTGTTCAAGGACTCAAGGGATGCTAGACCCCAAAAGCCCACTACTTTCGTAATTAATTAAGAAAATAGTTTTTTTCTTTTTTTTTTTAAAAATGATTTTAATCAAAATGAATTGTGGCTTCAATTTAATTTAGAAAATATTTTGAAGATTAAACATTATGGTTAGATTAAATGTGTAAGCCAAATTGCATGAAGACTATTAGAAATTAAACTAATTAAATTAGGGGTAGTAAAAAAAATATAATTTGATAAATTGGTCAACATAACCAAATTAGTTAAACTTAGTGTCGCTACTGCGAAAATCGGCGCCGGCTGAACAGAAGAGTCGCCACCGTGCGTTATTTATCCCAAAGGAGGGAAAGGAAACACTCGAAGTAAACCTACCGCAAAGACGGGAAAGGAATGGTCATCACAACCAAATCCTGGATTCAGGAGTCGGTTACGCAAGGGGAAGGTATTAGCACCCCTCACGTCCGTCGTACTCGACGGGATCCACGCTTGTTTTCTGGTACGGATTGTTATTCTATCTATTCTACAGGTCTGGGGTTAAAAGAAAATAAAATGACTCGGCAAATTATCGCACTTTATGCCTACGTATTCCCGTCTGGAACGAGAAATCAGAGTCAACGTAGTTCGCCTACCTACGGGAAAGGAGGGGAAGGTTGCTCGCTAGGATATCGCGTCCTATACCTACGTACTTTCATACATCATGAAAGATCAGAGCAAACGTAGTTCGGGCTACGTACGACACAAGTCTGTCTTGATTGTTTTTATCCTTCTGAAAAAGGTTTTCTCCTGATTATGGGTCCAAGCGGACAAAAATGACACTTTGATATTTGTTTTAATCTTTTACGGAAGAAATGTTTTTTTAGTGTGTTTGCAATCTCCGACGCACTAGAGACTATGATTTGAAAGTGACTACGTCGTATGTCACCCTAAGGGTAACACACTAAGCAATCAGATTACTGAAGAGTGACCCTCCAGCAACCTTTTCTCAAATAGCTTAAGGCTCGTAACGTACGACGTCGATTAACCTTATTACTATATTTTTGAATTGTTCTGAGAAGAGAAGAGAAAGAAGCTCTAAAAAGCCTATGGTTGAAAAGGGAATCAAAACTACCCTAATATTGTCATGCATGGATGAAAGCCTAATGTCTGTCATATTTCTCTCTTGCGCAGAGAGAAACAGAGATCCTAGGGGATAAATGGCAAAAGAAACAACAAATATACAGCAAAGCAGTAAAATGCATGAAATGCAGCAAGAAACAATAGGCAAAGTGAACAGTTTCACTTTAAACCTAAGGGGAAGATTAACAAACAATACAACAAAGAAAATAAAACCCCAAAACCAGCTCTGACAGCTCAATAGCTCCTACAGCAGCAGTCCAAACAGCACCAGCTCTGGCAGCTACAGTTGATACACAGCAAAAGGTTAACAACTTGAGGCAAGATTCTATCTTCTCCTTCCAATGATATCTAAGCTCCAGCTAAGCTCTTATCCAATAATCTCCAGCTTCAACAAGCACTGAGTTCCAACCAGCAAAACCTTAGCCTTCAACAGATATCTAGCTTTGACAGGTACCAGCTTCCTCTTCTAAAGTCATCAATGAACTTCATCCTCAATATGCTTTTAACTCCAATGCAGACATTCCCAAGAGAGAATCAAGTGATAGAGGAAGTTAGGATGTTAATATGCTTAATGATAACCCAGGGAAATCATCAAGATCTTAACACATCTAGTGAAAGTTATCCTCAAGATTCTACCCAATCAAAGCAGGCTCTACATCCCTCCTAAGGAGAGATGGAACCCTTTGTGGGGACCTTGTGTCATAGGATGGAATAGAGGCACAAGAAGCTCTCTATGTTTGACAGAAAAGAACAGTCTATTCTAGAGCTCTTCCTATTTTCTCCTATTTCTCCTAAGTCTTCAATCATCTTCAATCCAAGCAATCCTCATGCATCAACCTTGATCTTTGTATTCAATCTTCTCCATTGATTCTTCATGCTTCCACAAGCCCACACCCCAAAATAAAAGCCCAGAAACCCAAACAGACAAACATAACCCCCAAGTGGGAACACCAAACAAACACTCTATTTGCAAAATATACTAAAATTAGTAAAATAGTATTTAAAATTCTAAGAATAATTCTAAGGGTATTTCTATATCTACCCTACATACCCTATATGTCCCAAAACCTAATTCATGCTAAAAAATCCCAAAATAAAATGTTAGAATGCACCTATGTTGAGGTTAACCCTAATTATACTAACCTAATGTTCTCTAATCAAAACTAATCAAGATTAATCAACAAAAATGTGGAATAAATCCAGGAGGAACTTAAGGTTCTAATCTAACTACCACAAAAAGAAGGGAGTCAAAATATGAATTTAAGTGACCAAACAAAATTCACTAAATGATATGTACAAACAAAATGAAAATAAAATGCAATTAAATGTGAAAATCACCAAAAATAGAAAAATGCTTAAAATGATATTTTTATTTCTTCACAATTTTTTTCAGACAATTATCAAAAGGTAGCAAAAATCCCCACATCAAAATTATTATTTTTCTATTTTATATGAATTTAATCCTAAGCTATATAAAAATGTGAAAACAAAAGAAAATAAAACAAAAATGATAAAATGGCGTGACAAATAGCAAATAATCCAAGTTAAATCACCAGATTGGGCCCAACTGGGGGTGTGGAAATCATTACGCGCCAGGCCCATGTTTGTAATCAGAAAATGAAAATAAAAAAAAAACAAACATTCGGTGCAAATAGCACCCAAAACACGTGCAATCTGGATGGGCCTCTCAGATGGGGGTGGGAATATCATTTGAACCCAAGCCCATGGTTAGCGTTTTAATGAAACGCTTTGTTTCATGTTCAGAGTTCACCCTTCACAAAATGAAAACAAATCCCAACCACACGATCTTGCTCTGAGTCAAAGTCCTAGGGCAATCTAATGGTCCCTGTTCATCGTCCCTAAATACTTCAGATGACCTAGCAATTTCTCAGGCGGTGGTTCACGGTGGAAACCACCGTCTTCTCCGGTGAGCCTCCGTTCTCAGGTCATCAATCAAGTTAGCAATTATACCAATCCTACTCGTTTTTCCACGTAGATTACCAATCCAACCTCATAATCCTTTGAATCTCAGTCTATTTTAAAACACGAAGAGAATTTCAGAATACACACAATTCTTGATCAACACAAATCTTGAATCTAAAGCTATGGATCGAATCCTCATGTTACACTGATTACTTTCCACTATCCAAACATGATTAATTCATCCAAGATCACCATAACCAACTCTCAACAGAATTTGCACTCCATGATCCAACATCATCAATTGCTACCAAACTCTCCAGAATCGCTATCTAATTATCGTAGATCCTAACCACATGAAGATTTCTATCTAATTCAGCCTAGAATGGTGTATAATTGGAAAGTTACATACCTGCAAGGATGAGATCCACAGAAGGTCTTTGAGGCACGAAACAAGCTTCAAATTGATGCAAACACCTTCAATTAAGCACTAGGAACACTCTACAATCTTCAATTTGGCTTGAACTCTTCTCCAACTCCAAAACCGATTTTGAACTTCTCTTGCAAAATTCAGTTATGGCTCTCTCTCTCCACAACACGAAATCACAAACCTCCTCTATCTGCACTCACTCTAAACCATTTATAGAACATATTCATGGCTTTTGATCCAATATAGAAGCCCAAAACAGTGGATCCAAATTTCTGTGATGTAGGTGACAAATCCAATGGTACAGTTGTGTAAATTTTGCTTACAGCTAGCTTAAAACTCCATCTTTCAATCATATGAACCAAGGTAAAGGTGTTTGGATGATTAGCTAAGCCTGAATCAGCTTGTGTAGTGTTTTGGTTATGTAACCTGAATTTCAAGTAAGAGGTTTACAAAGCAAGTCCATGATTCTGACCTATAATAAAAAATGTGTTAATGCCATCCTTTCTAAAACATCTTTTCCAATTGAAATGAGTATATACATTGTGCATTTTGGACCTATAACTTGAAAATCCCAATTTCCCTCCTTTGAACCATTTGAAAATCTTCCATATTTAAACCAATTTTGGGCATTTTGGACTACAAGCCATTCTACCTCACCATGACCTCTTGTCTAGCCTAAAAATGCCATTTGGAACACATCTCATGTTGGGCAAAAATTCATTTGAAGAGTGGAAGATGGAGATTTGGATCCATGTTGAAAAGTAACTTATAATTCAACTTTCCCAAAATACCCCTGAGTTGCCAAGACCATAACTTGAGTTCCACAAATCCTCTTGAGGACTTCTAGTACTCAAATTAAAGCTAAGATCAAGATATACAACTCTTATGTTGGCCAAGAATCCATTTGAAAACTCCTTCTAGCTCAAAGGTTGCTTGGAGTCAAGTGACTTTCACAGATAAATTTCAATGTCCTCTGATGACCCATAACTTGCAAGAACCATAACTTGAGTTCTATAAATCTCCTTGAATACTTATAGTACTAAAATTAAATCTATTGAGAAGCTCTACAAGTTTCATTTTGACCAAGAATCCCTTTGAAACTTGCATTTTGATTTATCTGGCTTGGAAGTTAAGCCTAAATTAGGGTTTTTTTACACTGAAACCCTAATCTAATGACCCCTCCTCTTCTTGATCCCTCTTGATTTCCCCTTGGCACAACACCACACATGTATCCCCAAATCAATTCATGACTTCCACAACCTCCAAGCTGACCTTGATACTCTTCAATCACCCAGTTGACCTTAGGTTGCCCTAGGGTTGACCCAGATGAAACCCTAGTTGACTGCATTCAACTGTAGCTCTTGTAATCACACCAATGACTTGACTCATCTTCAAAATGACCCTCTAAGCCCTCCATGATGCTAGTACACATTCCATACCCTCATTTCATAGCTCATGTCTCATTGATGATCCTCAAACACACCCCCAAATAGGAGAGGAATCCACCGCTTGACCTTCTAACCTCTCAAAGCTTCAATTCCTTTCCTGGTGACTTGAATATACTTAGGCTTGAATAAAACCCCCTTTGATGTGCCTCTTTAGAGAATAATGGCACTTGATCCCTTGCTGGATGACTTGCTTATGCTATGCTATGCAAATGATTGAACTATGGACATTATCTACTATGCAAATGACAATGCTCTTGAAACATAAATCTAGTAAAATAAGTTGGTCAAATTTTAGGGTGCAACACTTAGTTACCAAAATTATATAGATTAAACCACAATTAATCAATCAATTTTTAATCTAGAAAATTTGGCCAAATAAAAAGCTGTGATATTAATTTTCAAGAAAGAAAAATGTAACTCATCCTCTTCTCATATGAACCGAATACGAAGACGTCGTTCCATAATTGCGGAGTTGGTTTTAAAACTATTGATGCAGGTTCCTTTATCTACACCTTCAATGACATAACCAACCCAATATTGCCAAGCTGGTTGAACCTGCGTACTTCGCGGTGTTATGAATGTGCAACAAAATCAAATGCAACCTGCAGCAATTAACTAATAGGCGCAAACATCAATCTGTCACTGAAATTACAAACCCACTCCTTAAACAACAACATACATTGTTTTTCAGACTCAATACAGCAACATCAGACAACAATATCTTGAAATTGATAGAAAATTAATCAATATTGACATAACAAGAAACCAACCAGATTGCATAACACAATAAGCGTAGTGGTGAAATAAAACGGTTTACGAATTACCGTCATATTGTATTTAACAACTCCGTTGCGGATAATGTGTAATCTTGCAGTAGCAACTGTATAATGCTTGTAGTGAATCATCAGTCTCAAGAGCTATCCGCGATGCAGCTAAGATGGACGGTCGATGTTCAGTTGTATTTCGTATCGAAGGTCGTTGGATTCCAATCAACACCGAGTCGCTGTTGAGCTGCTACAAAAAGATTAATTTCGAATCATAGCTATGATGAATCGAAACCCGCACATACCCATAGAATCTGATGTGAGTTACTGCTACCGTTAAATGGAACCAAGGGGTATTGGAAAGGTGGTTCAAGCACTGTCTTATCAAATATCAGTGAAATAACTCCCTTTAATATATCAACTAATGTAATGCCAGATTCGATCAACTGACCCTTCAAATGATAATGGTTGCTGCCGCTCTATTTATTTGTTGTACAAGCCGCTGCAGTGAGGAACGTTGAACTCGACAAGTGCATCCCCACTGCTCGCGGGTGAATACCGTGTTTGCAATACGCCGTTACTGAAACTAAAGCATCAGTTTTATCCACTTCTTCAACGAACTTTCTCTCCAAAACACCACTGCCATGTTGAGACATCTTGATGTCACTGAATAACGGGAGCTGCTGCTGCATTCGTTGCTTGGAGAAGTGAGTTGTGGAGTCGCCAAGAGCACCACGGCGGAATTGAATCTTGAGAATCTCGACCCTAGTGTCGTCAATGTAGCAGCTATAGCATTGCAGAATTTAAGGGTTGTTGGGCTCAACTGTTGATATGTGCATCTCTTATTCATGTGGATGTTGCGCCATTGGAGTTGGTGTTCTTGCATTTGAAACCTGTACAGAAACAGAACAAACCAAACAACAAACACGTAAATATCGTTGCCGCTGGGACACGACACGACTTTGTTATGGCCACGAGGTGGTGAACTGCGGACGAGGTGCTCTTGCACTGCATAATCGATTTGTTGTCGCAGGAGCTTGTCGGAAAAACGGTGGACTAGTTGTAGGTGAGAGATTCCCTGTTGACGGTATTGGCGTCGCGCTGCTGGACCTGCAGTAATCAACTAAAACCAGCTTTAATCAGAAGGCTGAGTTGCCGCATGAGCATCGAGTTGAAGAGACTGCTCCGTAAGGTGGAACTCGGCGAGATCACAACGAGAAGCAACTCGAGTTTGGATCTTGAATCAAGAAAATCCACCACCTGCATATAGATCAATCACAGACAGCGAAACATCTTCACAGAATTTATTACTCTAAATTACAATGAATGTGCAAGTAGCAATGTGAACACACACACCACCCTAACAATAAAAATGTCAGAAGAAACTCGTTCGAGACCGAATCGCGATACGACAATGGAATAGTTGGAACACAAAACAAGTTATAGCAACTCAGCTTAATTCTTAAAGAAAATTAACTTGACAGAAAACATACTTCCAATGTTATGCAAACAGTATTGAATAATATAGTTTCAAACTCTATAACAATAATCATCAGATTAACGATCAGGTGGAAGCATAATTATAATCGAAAACCAACCAAAACAGGATACAGTTGTGCATCAGTTCACAGATTGTTTTATTGCGTCCTGAGGTGTTATTGCTGCTACTTCTAAAAGCCGTTGTTATGCCACTAACGGAAGTCGCGCGAGCTGAGGATGTCGCATCCTAGCTAGGAGCAGATACGAGAGTGCACGAGATTGGTGCGGTCAAACTTAGTTGTAGCTCACGAATAGTGATCCGATGGTGTCAACGTCACGGTGAACTGCTGCTGTACCGATACAATTTTGTCGGTTCCCTTACATGTACCATACGTAGTCTCAATTTTAAATATGCTAGCTTGTATAGATGGTGTCAATGTCCTGATCCTTTACATAATTTATAGGTTTCAGGTCTTGTACCAAGAGGAAACCCCCGCTCCCGCCTTAACATCCTGTCCGCCAATGTTTTGATGAAAGAAGTGCTTGATAAAATCATGATCACAGAATGTCTGCTCAAAGGGATTAAAGCTACCAGCACCACCATCTCCAAGACCATTGCTTTCTTGGTTTACAAAAGCATCATGGCCGACCAGTCTGAATCAGTTCGGTGTCACTGATAATGGAAACAGGTTGTGTGAAAGTTGTGGCGTGACGGCGTGATGTGAACCACAATTTGAAAGCTGTTGCTGCATCCGTGCGAGAATGAAACAATGTTGATGCTGCAATGTTGTTGACATGAACCGAATCGGTTTCGACTTCTTAACCTCAAATCTATAACCTCTTTGTACACATCAAGCGGAAGTGGCAATCTAAGATATGCAATCCAAGCTTTAGTAAATTTTAACTTCATCTTCTTGGCAATTCTGTCAGTAGACAATACATTACTTTTATGCTTCTTGGACTTAAGCTGCTTGTCATCTAGATCTCCAGAAAGCACTTTATTACCACTTTCTGATACACTCCACATTTCGAAAACAGATGTATCATCGGATTTTTCAAGAAAGGGGACATGTGAAATGGTGTAGTACATATTGTGGATGATACCCTCAATATTTGAGCTCAATTGACTTTCATAAGTACCATCAACACTTGCAGTTTTATCATCTGAAACATCTTTCCCCTCCAAATTTTTAGCTATCTTTTCTAGATTTATGAATGTAAAATAACTGACATCAATATACTTGAAATACTTTGACGTTAGTAAATCAATCAAAAATTCAGCAGAACTAGTAGAGTGAATAATACTACTGATAATTCTGTTGTACAACGAAGAATGAAACGTGCCGCCATTAGCAACTTTGACAAACTCCATCAACGTATCCAACACAACTTCCTTCAGAGTCTTATCGGATTGATCCGCGACAAGAACTTCTACGAGAGATTTAACAAACTCGTCGAACTTAGAACGGAGCCAAGTGAAGTAGATGAATTCGGACTGGTCGGCGGCGTTGGAGGATGCTTTCGTTGGTGCGGATTGAGAAGAGTGAAATGAGCACTGAGTCTCACTTTTGGAACCCTTTCACCGAGAGAGAACGGAGATCTACGTGTGGTTGCATGAAGCGGAGAGGTTAAGGTGAATGGTGGGTGTTTTGATGATTTGAGGTTGAAGGAAATGGACATGGTGATGAGGATTTCGTGAGAGATTTGGTTTCGTGAGGGTTTGGTTTTCGCAGCGGGAGAAGACGAAGGTTTCGATTGAGGGATGGTGAAGGAGAAAGAGGAGAAGGTTCGATTGAAGATGGTGATGGCGGATTGAACTCGAGGGAAAGGTTAGGGTTTCGTATATGGGTGGCTGCGGCCGTTTTTTTCACGAAGGAAGATGAACAGTGTTTCGAAATTAGGGTTCCTGAAAAGGGGGCGGCCCAATTTAGGGCTCGATGAACAGTAATGTCCTCTATTCTCTAGGGTAGGTTACCCTTTTATACCCAACTTCACAACCGTGTTTCTCACTCAGTTTCTTTTTCTATTTTTTCTTTTAATTTTTTTCTGAATAATAAACTAAATTAATAAACCTATTTCCTATTTATAATTTAATTCTAACTATTAATTACAATTTTAAATCTAAGCTAATTAATTAAAATCTAATCTAATTTTATTAAAAATAAATAAAAAAAACTCTAAATTTTAATCTAATTAAAAATCTACCTCTATTTTAAATCTATTAAAATTCTAAGTTATAAACAAGTTCTACTTTAAATCTATCTAATTAAGATTTTTAATTTAAATCTTAATTTCTAATTCAAAACTAATTAAAATTAATAAATAAAAAAAATTATTTATATTAACCTATCATAAAAAATGAAATTATTTAAACAAAAAATAATGATAAATATATACAAAAAACAAATGCCACGTGGCATGCTCTTATTGGGCTAAAAAGTGAAAATGCCTGTTTTTCCTGAAAATTACGCTACGCTGTATAAGCGAGGTAAATTAGAAAAAAAATCGGGCAAATAAAAATTTTGAAAAAAGGTAGGACAAATTTGGGGTATGACACTATTCAACACTCTACTGGGGAAAACCAATCATGGCTTCACCGACTTTCCAAGAATCGGCTCTCTTGGGGAACTCCAAACTCGGCTGGGGAAGAAGGAATCATCCTGCTTACAGGGGAGAGTACATCTTTGTAGGGAATTTCAATTTCGCTGGAGACTTCAGTCTGCGCTATCGAGTGCTGCACGCTTCAGTGTATGACTCAGTTGGGGAGACGATGATCCTTCAGGATACATCTGATTGGGGAGAGAATCTGCTATGTTTGGGGGAGACATATCAATGCTTACGATCTCATGTTCAGACTCCGTGGGGAGATGCCACTGAACTTGCTGGAGAAGAAGGAATCATCCTGCTTGGGAACGCATACGGCGCACTGCAACAACACAAAGAAACAGACAAGATACCGTTCTCAAAGGGACCCATCAAGGTTATCATCTTGTGACAATGTTCAAGTAATTCACTGCTTCAACAATCAGTGGCCTAGGCCAGTAAGTTTATGTATGCGCATTTTATCAAAAACATCGGCGTTCTTTTTCGCAAACAAAACAGATAAATGCTAAACAAGCAAACAGAATTGCTGAATAGTATATATTTTATTGATAACGAACCCCTGAATGGGCAAAAGTGTTTTACAACAGATGCAAGCTCCTGGAATGAGGAAGCTGCGCAAACATAAAAACATAAATATACATCAGTATATACACAAATGTCGGCAACGAGGCGTAGACGAACACCATGAGTTGATCCCTCTATGAGCCACTCGACTTCGATACTTCTTCGACGCTTCAGCTTCAGAAGAGATTGATTCAGATAAACGGCCCCCAGGTCTTCCAAACCACTAAACAATGAGAGTCCATACGCGGAACGCAGTCATTTGCTTTTTCAAATCCCTAACTTTTGCCTTAATCGCCCTTTCGGGTTTTCGATTCACCGGGATACCCTTTTTTGCCAAAGTCGCCCTTCCAGGTTTTCGACTTTGCGGGTGTACATTCTTTTCTTTATATCCCTAATTTTTGCCCAAACCTTTTTTTTCCTTTTTTATGGTTCACCGAGATGCCTCATTTTTGCCTGGATACTCTTTTTCTTTCCAGCGGGTCATTTTTTAAGCAAAGTATTTTTTAACTGCGTCCGTGTTCACCGGGGATGCAAAATCTTCACCATCCATCGTGGATAACAGCAAGGCTCCTCCCGAGAAGACCTTGCTGACGACGTACGGACCTTCGTAATTGGGAGTCCACTTGCCCCGGTGATCGGAGTGTGGAGGAAGAATCTTCTTCTGGACAAGATCACCCGTCTGAAAGCTTCTAGGACACACCTTCTTATCATAAGCTTTCTTCATTCGGCTTTGGTACAGACGACCATATGCAATCGATGCTAACCTCTTCTCGTCCATCAGGCTGAGTTGGTTTAGTCGGTTCTTAATCCATTCTGCCTCATCGAGTTTCATGTTAACCAAAACTCGTAAAGAAGGAATCTCAACTTCTAACGGTAGGACAACTTCTATACCGTACACCAGTGAGAAAGGGGTTGCCCCAGTTGACGTACGTACCATTGTACGATAACCGTGCAGTGCAAATGGCAACCAAACCTCGTAAAGAAGGAATCTCAACTTCTAACGGTAGGACATCTTCCATACCGTACACCAGTGAGAAAGGGGTTGCCTCGGTTGACGTACGTACCGTTGTACGATAACCGTGCAGTCCAAATGGCAACATCTCGTGCCAGTCTTTATAGGTCACAACCATCTTATGTACAATCTTCTTGATATTCTTATTAGCTGCTTCAACGGCGCCATTCATCTTCGGCCGGTAAGGAGATGAGTTGTGGTGTTCAATCTTGAAACTCTGGCACAACTCCTTCATCATCTTGTTATTCAGATTCGAACCATTATCAGTAATGATCCGCTCGGGAATTCCGTAACGACATATGATGTCCCTCTTTATGAACTTAGCCACCACCTGCTTGGTCACATTAGCATATGAGGCTGCCTCCACCCCCTTGGTGAAGTAGTCGATAGCTACTAGAATGAAACGATGACCGTTAGATGCAGTGGGCTCGATCTTGCCTATCATGTCGATGCCCCACATGGAGAACAGCCACGGGGAGGACATGACATTTAACGGGCACAGCGGCACATGAATCTTATCAGCATAAATCTGGCATTTATGACATCTCTTCGCGAATTTGAAGCAATCCGACTCCATCGTCAGCCAGTAGTATCCTGCTCTTAGGATCTTTCTTGTCATAGCATGCCCGCCGGCGTGCGTACCAAATGTGCCTTCATGGACTTCTTCCATGAGCATACTCGCCTCTTTCTCATCTACACATCTGAGTAGCACGAGATCGTGGTTTCTTTTATATAAAACTCCATCAGGATTGAGATGAAAATTTCCAGACAGCCTCCTCAGAGTCTTCTTATCCTGGGTTGACGCTCCCGCAGGATACTCCTTAGTCATAAGGAAGGTCTGGATATCATGGAACCATGGCTTGCCGTCGGAGGCTTCCTCGATCGCAAAGACGAATGCAGGTCTATCAAGACGAGAAAGGACAATTCTTGGAGCTTCATTCCAAAAATTGACTTTATACATTGAAGCCAACATGGCTAAGGCATCAGCCATTTGATTCTCAGCTCTAGGCACATGATGGAGTTCCACTCGATCAAAGAACGGAAGAAGCCTTCTGGAATAATTCATGTACGACACCAAATTCGATTGACGAGTCTCCCACTCCCCTTTAATCTGGTTAATCACAAGTGCCGAGTCACCATATACATCTAGGTTCTTGATTCTCAAATCAATTGCCTCTTCTAGACCCATGATGCATGCTTCGTACTCCGCTTCATTATTGGTGACTAGAAATGTCAGTCTCGCGGTAAACGGGATGTGGGATCCATGAGGAGTTGTGACGATCGCCCCTATGCCACTTCTGTAAGAGTTAACCGCCCCGTCAAATATCAATTCCCATTGGGATTTCCTATCTGGCCCCTCGTCGGGAAATGGTTCATCACAGTCTTTCGCTTTGAGAAACATAATATCCTCATCAGGGAATTCAAATTTCATCGGCTGGTAATCTTCGATCGGCTGTTCGGCGAGGTATTCAGGCAATACGCTTCCCTTGATGGCCTTCTGAGAAACGTACTGAATGTCATATTGCGTCAACACCATTTGCCATCTGGCAATCCTGCCCGAAAGCGCTTGCTTCTCGAAGACGTACTTGATCGGATCCATCTTCGAAATGAGCATGGTTGTGTGATTGAGCATGTACTGTCGTAAACGTTTGGCAGCCCAGGCTAGTGCACAACACGTTTTCTCCAACATCGGGTAATGAGATTCACAATCTATGAACTTTTTACTCAAATAGTAAATGGCATGCTCCTTTCTGCCCATCTCGTCGTGCTGACCGAGAACACACCCCATACTATTCTCAAGAACTGTCAAGTACATGATTAAGGGTCTTCCGGCCACTGGGGGTATCAAGATCGGAGGTTCCTGCAGATACTATTTTATCTTATCAAATGCCTTCTGGAAATCCTCGTTCAATGATAATCGCCTGGTCTTTCTTTAGCAGTTTGAACATCGGTTCACATGTGGCCGTGAGCTGAGAAATGAACCTTGCAATGTAGTTTATTCTGCCCAGGAAACCACACACTTCTTTTTCTATTTTTGGCGCTGGCATTTCTTGTATTGCTTTTATCTTCGCAGGATCAACCTCGATGCCTCTTTAACTCACGATAAACCCCAGTAGTTTTCCGGACCGTACTCCGAAAGTACACTTGTTAGGATTCAGCCTCAACCTGAACTTCCTAAGCCTCTCAAAAAGCTTCAGCAAATTGACCAGATGTCCCTCCTTCGTTTGGGACTTCGCAATCATGTCATCAACATAGACTTCAATCTCATGATGAATCATATCATGAAACAAAGTAACCATTGCTCGTTGGTAAGTGGCCCCTGCTTTCTTCAGACCGAAAGGCATTACCTTGTAGCAAAATGTTCCCCAAGGTGTAATAAACGTAGTTTTCTGCATGTCCTCTGGCGCCATCTTGATCTGATTGTAGCCGGAGAAGCCATCCATGAACGAAAATACGGAGAACTGAGCTGTATTGTCGACCAACACATCAATATGGGGGAGCGGGAAGTCATCTTTAGGGCTCGCCCTGTTCAAATCCTGATAATCGACGCACATTCGCACCTTACCGTCCTTCTTCGGTACATGCACTATGTTGGCGACCCACAGAGGGTAAGTAGTGACCGCTAAGAAGCCAGCATCAAGTTGCTTTTGCACTTCTTCTTTGATCTTAACGGCCATATCTGGTCGTGTCCTCCTAAGCTTCTGCTTGACGGGAGGACAATCTTCTCGCAGCGGCAAGTGATGGACCACAATGTCAGTGTCAAGTCCGGGCATATCTTCGTATGACCAAGCAAAGACGTCACTATACTCTCTCAGCATCTCGACCAATCTCTGCTTGACATCACTCTGCAATGCAGCCCCCATCCTGACGTTCCTGACAAGTTCTTCTGAACCCAGATTCACAATCTCAATCTCTTCTTCGTGAGGCAGAATAACTTTCTCTTCTTGCTTCAACAAGCGGGCCAACTCTTCGGGAAGGTCTTCATCTTCATCAATCTCTTCTTCGGCTTGATAGATTGGGCAATCGAAGTCGAAGTGAGTCGTAGAAGGCCCAGAGTCGATGTCATGTGCTAGGTGGATCCTGCAATAACAAGGGTTAAGCTTAAAACAAGGATATGTAGGTTAGCACACACCCCATTGCCATTTTATTGTTTTTCAAAACAAATATAAAACAGGAATAACAGAGATCACAATATTTGAATACGAAGAAAAACGCCTTTTGATTTATTGGTAAAATGCATGTACATAATCAAACAAGGCCCTGACAATAAAACCACTATGCCCCGGGTAGGACATAGGGTTGTACAATAATCGGAGAAAGTAAATAATTACTCTTTGCCTATCACTTGGATGGTATCCCTGATGGACCAGTTCGTAAGGCTCTGTCCGGGTTTGCTTGGCTGGATCCAAGAGTCTAGGTCGCAATCACTGTCTTCGCCGTCTTCAGACACCACGTTGACACTTTCAAATATCACCCCGCCACTGGTAAACTGGATCGGCCCTTTACCTCGCGACGCACTGCGAGAAGAGGAGGCTTCAGCCGTAGGAGAGTATCCCAACCCAAACTTGTCCTGTTTGTTAGGTATCTCTAGAATTCGCCCCTAGCCTGGGGTAGATCCGGCTTGAACAACGGCCCGGGCTTCCTTGAAGGAAGAGAGAGTCATCTCTGGTTTCTCAGGGATTACAGGAGCCACGTTCTTGACTTTAACAGCTTTGAACTGAAAGTACAGAGTATGCCTAAGAGGGGGGAGGGGGTGAATTAGGACTTTAGAAATTTTTCTGGTTTTTATGGTTTCTTGAAATTTTACTGGTTTGTGTTCTTGGTTATGAAAGCAGTAGAAAGTAAAAGAACAATGGACACCAGGATTTATAGTGGTTCCCCTCACAATCCGAGAGTACTCCACTCCCCTTTCAACACGAAATAGAATTTTCACTATTGTTTAATAAAGTACAACCTATCACACCATCAACCGGTGAGGCCTACTATCAAACAATAAAACTAACAAGTGTACAAGAACAATCCTCTTGTAAACACTCACCCTTGTGTCCAACAATCCTGGATCATAAGTCAGAATACAAATACTTGTAAAGATTTTTTGTTTTGAGAGAAATAATATCAAGGTTAATCTTCTCCAAATGATCAAAATTCACTCTTATAATTTTCAACACAAGTGTTCAAAGATGAATATGAAATTTTATGCACATATGAACACTTAATAAAAGATTTTGAAAATGGTGAATTTGATTCTAAGAAAATTTGAAAATGAATGTAGAAAGTGTTTGGAGATTGGAGGTTTTTTTTTGTGTGTTTTTCAAAATTGAAAAACTCAGAATTTATATGAGTAAAATACCCTTTCAAAAAGGTATATTTGAGTAGATTTCAAAAATATGAAATGGTGTAATTTTCAAATAATTTTTGAACTTGAAACAAAGCCATTTTTCACTGTACATTCAGTGTTAATTGGTTAACCTATATGGTTAATCGGTTAACACTGGAACGTTAGCCCAGATTATTTAAAATTTGAAATGGTTAACCGGTTAACCTATATGGTTAATCAGTTAACACTGCTATTTTTTCAGAAAAATGATTTTAAAAAATGACTTTATACCAATTTTAAAGTTCCAAAAACATGCTCATGTATTATGCTAAAATGCTTGATGTTTTTGAACACCTGTATATCAATTATAAGGGTAGAATTTGATATACCCGCAATGCATCCAAGTCTTGAAGAATCATAGTTCCATATGTAGCTTGACTTGAAAGATAGCTTGATTTGATCTTGATTACTTTGAAAGGCTTGTCTTTTTGCAATCAAGAGATGACCTTGAGTAGTGTTGACATCATGAAAACTTGAGACTGAAGCATGGTTCTACATTCTCCCCCTTTTTGATGATGGCAAACAAAAATGTTGTGCGATATCTATTGGTTCTTGATATGTTTCTCCCTCTATGTCTAGCAACTCCCCCTATCTTAACAGAGAGAAAAAAATCTGCACACAGAGAGACATTAACAGAACCAAGCTCTTCTCCCCCTTTGTCATCAGCAAAAAGGAAGAGCTTTCAAAGAAAACACAAGATAGCAACATATATAGTAGTAAGCATATGCAAAGCCAAGTAAACCATAGCATAAAAGTAGTACATATAAAATGCAGCAAATAGAAATTGTACTTGTTACAATAAAACATAGTTCAAATGGAAGCATAAAACTTAAGACTAGAAAGCAAAGCAATAAAAAAAAACAGCAACATATTCTCTAAGAATCCTCATCCGCCATATCCTCCTCCTCTTCTTCTTCATCACTATCAACCTCTTCTTCAATCTCTTCATCCACAACTCGGGTGTTGGAATGTGGAGGGTTAAGAATGAGGTTTCTGAGGGAGGCAATTGCTCGGGAGGTCTCTCTATGCATATTCATTGATTCTCGATGCTGGTTCATCATGGTTGTATAGAGAAACTCACTTGTAAGACCCCCTTTAGGCATTGGATATGCGTGATGGACAAGACCGTCATCAGTATACCTGTAGGTACCGTCAGCCGCTTTGATGATTCCAGTATTCTTCACAATATTAATCTCATTGATCTCATTAGTTGTAGGTTTCATCTTGGAGGATGGTTCTCTGTTGAGGTCAAGTTCAGTTAATTCCAGAATTCTGGAAACCAAACGAGCATACAGCAACCGGGTAATGCAATGAAGTTATTGCTGCAGATGATACATAATAGTTAAAATCCAATTGACCTTGATGTGATTCTTAATTGCAAAGATCAGCTGCATTTCCAAGTCGTTGATCTGAGAGTGATTTGAGTCCTTTGGAATGAGGACATAGTAGATAATGTAGTGAAGCATTCGATCAGATACCGTCAGATTCTTGGCATAACACAGCATACGAGCGGTGCGAGAGTTTGCAATAACGGTTTCTTTTGGGAACCTGCAAATCTGATAGTAATACTCCATTTTATCATAATTTGCCCAGGGTCCATCTACATGGTTTACACCTTTCCTCAGGAAGCAGCCTTTTGATGGAATCTTAAGGTGTTTAGCAAGGGTGGATAAATTCTCAACAAACTCATGATCTCTAATGGTGGAACGGATCATGTGGTTCTCATCCATGTCCAGATATACAGCCATTTTATTCATAAAAGCTTTAACAAGATCAGGATAAATAATACCAGAATTGGTGACGAACTTGTCGATACGCTGATATTCCAATAGAGTAGGAAAATCAAAAGATATTGCAGGAAAAGCTCGAAGATTTACGTACTTTACCGGCATAAGTTGACGAACACGAACTTTGAAATCCATCCGCCTCTTTTTGGTGGTTTCCATTGGAATGTTGTCGTCATCAGATTCTGATGCAGAATGATGTTCTGGTAGTTTTCCCTTGCCGCGATTTGATGCTAAAGCCATGGATGAAGGTTTGAGTGAACTGAGGTTGTGGGTTCTGAGGAAGTTAGGGTTTGAGAAGTTGTGGGGAGTTTTCCAACTTTAGAGAGTGGGAGAGAGAAGTTAGGGTTTGAAGAGGGAATATGGATTTTGGATATGGATTTGGATATATGAGAGAATATGGACCACATAAAAATACATTTATAATATAAAATATTTTCAAAAATTTAATTAATTTTCGTTTCTGATTTTTAGAAAATTTAACAGTGTTAATCGGTTAACCATATAGGTTAATCGGTTAACACATTAAAAAATTGAGTCAGAATTGAAAATTTAACAGTGTTAATCGGTTAACCCATATGGTTAATCGATTAACACACTCGAATTTTGAAAAATACTTAAAAACAGAATGCATACACATGAAAACATATCACAAATGATGCATACACATAATAGAGAAAAGGTCAGATGTCACCTTCATCAAGAATCCCAAGTTCTCTCCGAATTTTGTAGAACGATTCTTTCGCCAAAGGCTTGGTAAAGATGTCGGCGAGTTGGTTATGTGTGTCGATGAAAGTAACATCAACATCTCTGTTCAATACGTGATCTCGAAGGAAGTGATGCCGGATATCAATATGCTTTGTTCTGGAATGCATAACCGAATTCTTCGTGATATTTATGGCACTAGTATTGTCACATCATAGAGGAATGCATCTGAGGTCAACACCATAATCCAGAAGTTGTTGTTTCAGCCATAAAATCTGTGCACAGCAACTTCCTGCGGCGATGTATTCTGCTTCGGCGGTGCTAAGTGCTATACAAGCTTGCTTCTTGCATGCCCATGATACTAGAGCATTTTCGAGAATGTGACATGTACCACTTGTACTCTTTCTATCGGTTTTGCATCCTGCATAGTCATCGTCAGAATAACCAACTAAAGAACAAGTACTACCTTTAGGATACCATAATCCGACGTTGGTCGTTCCTTTGAGATACTTGATAATTCTCTTCACAGCAGTGAGATGCGATTCCTTCGGATTTGCTTGGAAGCGCGCACACAAACAAACACTAAACATAATGTCTAGACGGCTTGCCGTCAAATATAGTAATGAACCAATCATACCTCGATATTTAGTAATATCAATTGGAGTACCAGATTCATCTTGATCAACATATGTTCCGGATCCCATAGGAGTAGACATCATCTTGCAACTATCCATATCAAATTTCTTTATTAATTCCTTACAGTACTTGGATTGGTTGAGAAAGATTCCATCCTTGGTTTGCTTGATTTGTAGTCCAAGAAAATAATTTAACTTTCCCATCATGGACATCTCGAATTCTCCTTGCATCATGAGTGAGAATTCTTCGCAAAGTTCTTTGTTTGTTAATCCGAATATGATGTCGTCGACGTAGACTTGTACCAACAAGGTGTTACCCTTGATTTTCTTTATAAACAGCGTCTTGTCAACCTTTCCTTTTGTAAATCCTTTCTCACATAAGAAGTTGCTAAGGCGATCATACCATGCTCGTGGTGCTTGTTTTAAACCGTAGAGAGCCTTCTTCAGTTTGAAAACATGTGAGGGATTTTTGAAGTCTTCAAAACCCGGAGGTTGTTTGACGTAGACTTCCTCATTAATGTACCCATTCAGGAAAGCGCTTTTGACGTCCATCTGGAACAACTGAAAATTCATAGAACAAGCGTAAGCAAGCAATAATCTAATTGCTTCTAACCTTGCTACCGGAGCGAATGTTTCATCAAAATCAATTCCTTCCTCCTGGTTGTAGCCTTGTGCGACCAATCTTGCCTTGTTACGAACTATAATCCCATTCTCGTCAAGTTTGTTCTTGAACACCCATCTGTTTCCTATGATATGCTTATTATCTGGTTTTGGTACAAGGGTCCAAACTTGATTTCTTTCAAATTG
Organism: Lathyrus sativus; assembly: GCA_963859935.3. NCBI lineage: Eukaryota > Viridiplantae > Streptophyta > Magnoliopsida > Fabales > Fabaceae > Lathyrus > Lathyrus sativus. Next base: position 140,791,416 of record OZ012740.1, on the reverse strand, counting down.
ATTAAGTTCTTCTTGCATTGCTATAATCCATTGGTCGTCGCTTAAAGCTTCATCGATCTTTGATGGTTCAATCTGAGATACAAACGCCATGTTGAGACAAGCATCCTTTAAATTAAGTCGAGTTGCAACGCCTTGACTAATATCACCAATAACTTTGTCAATTGGGTGATCTCTGTGTGTACTCCATTCTTTCGGAAGATCTTGATTTTCTTGAATAACATCTTCTCGTAATATTGTTTGATCATTTGAAACAATTTCTTCATTTTGTGGAGTATCTACAAAATCATCATCATCATCCAAAACAATATTATCCTCTTTCGAGGGGTTAGTCTCATCAAACGAAACATGAATAGACTCTTCAATGGTAAGAGTTCTTTTATTAAAAATTCTAAATGCTTTACTATAAAGAGAGTAACCAAGAAATATACCTTCGTCGGACTTCTCATCAAACTTACCGAGATTGTCCTTATTATTGTTGAGAACGAAGCATTTGCAGCCAAATATGTGGAAGAATGATATATTTGGTTTCCTTCCCTTGAACAACTCATACGGAGTCTTTTTGAGTAACGGTCGAATATTCACGCGGTTGCTTACAAAACACGCCGTGTTTATTGCTTCTGCCCAAAAATATTTTGGAAGATTTGTGTCGCTGAGCATTGTTCTAGCAAGTTCTACTAGGGAAAGATTCTTCCGTTCTACGACGCCGTTTTGTTGAGGAGTCCTTCGTGCCGAAAAATTATGAGAAATTCCATGCTCTTCGCAAAATTCTTCAAAGTCTGAATTTTGAAATTCTCCACCGTGGTCGCTTCTTATGGAGGCTATAATGAGTGACTTCTCGTTTTGAATTTGTTTTGCATACTTTTTGAATGCTTTGAAAGCATCATTTTTCTACACTAAAAACATTGTCCAGGTATATCGAGAAAAATCATCAACAATAACTAAAGCATAAATACTACCTCCAAAGCTTTTTGTTCTTGATGGACCAAAAAGATCCATGTGCAACAATTGAAGTGGTCTTGATGTAGAAACCACTTGCTTGGATTTGAAAGTTGTCTTGGTCTGTTTTCCCTTTTGACATGCATTGCATAATTTATCCTTGATGAATTTTATCTTCGGAAGCCCAACAACCAGATCATGTTTGATTAATTTGTTTAGATGCTCCATGTGAATGTGAGCAAATCTTTTATGCCAAAGCCATGCCTCGTTGTTGTTTTCCATAAGACATTTTACCTTCAAGGAAGAATCATCAAAAGAGATCATAAAAATATTATTATACCTTTTACCTTTTAGCAGAATCTCACGAGTGACTTCGTGTTCGATCAAGCATTCCTCCTTTGTGAAGTTGATTCTGAACCCTTTGTCACACAATTGACTGATGCTAAGCAGGTTGTGCTTAAGGCCTTCAACATAAAGAACGTCTTCGATGATTGTACATGGAGGTGCACCAATGGTTCCAACTCCAAGAATTTTTCCTTTATTATCATCACCGTAAGTGACGTATCCTTTGGCCTTTAATGATAGACTTGAAAATTTGTTTATGTCTCCCGTCATATGCTTCGAGCAACCACTATCAAGATACCATTGATTTGTGGTTGTCTTCAAGCATACCTACAAAACAAAATTAGGTAGTGTTAGGTACCCAAATTGCTTTGGGTCCTTGATAGTTAGTACCCTTTTCAACCCACACATAATGCCCTTTTGCAACACCAATATTACGTACATAGCAGGCATTAGGTGTGTGCCCTTTAATTCCACAGTAAAAACATGTAGGTTGAAAATAACTTCTATATCTAGGAATATAATTCTTTTTCTTATCAACTCTTTTCTTGTTATGATTTTGATGCTGAATTTTAGAAGTGCTTGTTTTTTCTTTAACAATTTGTTCACTTGCTCTAACGAAAATGGTCTTATTGGTACTTGGTTTTGAAAATTTAGAGTATCCCAATCCACTTTTATCATTAGGATACCTTTGATGTTTAAGAATTTCTTCCAAGCCAATTTGACCTTTTTCATATCTTTCTAAAACTCTTTTAAGTTGAAGAATTTGAAAAGACAAAGACTCACAATTCTTACATACAAGACTTTCTTTTTCATCCATCACTTTTTGTTTTTCATCTTCAATATTTTTCAAGAAATCAGAATTTTGTTTTTCTAAAAGTAAAATTCTTTTCTTTTGTGATGAGATGTCTTTATAAAAAGTCTTGCACTCTTTTAGAAGTTCATCTATAACTTCTTGTGCATCATTATCATAGACAGAAAAGTTACTACTAACCTCATTTTCTTCATCGGAATGGTGAGAGGCCATTAAAGCCATATTTGCACATTCATCGTTATCTGATTCCGATGATGAACTCACTTCGTTGTCGTCCCATGCGACATAAGCCTTCTTCATTTTGAAATCCTTCTTGCCCTTGAATTTTCCTTTATTTGCGAGTTTCGGTCAATCTGGCTTTATGTGACCTTGTTTCCCACATTCGTAACATGTAACTTCTTGGTTGATGTGGGTGCCTCCTTTTTCCTGAAATGTCTATTCTTTTTAAAAAAAGAAGAAGTTTTATTATTATTAAAAAACTTACCAAGCTTCTTTACTAGAAGCATGAAATTTTTGTCTTCGGAAGATTCGTCATTTTTATCATCCCTTGTGTCAATCTTCAAGGCAATTCCTTTGGACTTCTTGTCTTGACTTTCATGTTTCTCAAGCCTTCCAAGTTCCAGTTCATGCTCTTGAAGTTTTCCGAATAATGAAGCGGATGTCATTGTTGAAAGACTTTTCTTTTCCGAAATGGCAGTCACCTTCGGTTGCCATTCTCTTGTCAAGGATCTTAGGACTTTTAAGTTGAGATCATCATTGGTGAAGGTCTTCCCGAGAGCAATCAGATGATTTGTTAGATGAACGAACCTTTTTTGCAAGGCAACAATAGATTCACCGGGCTGCATACGGAACATCTCATATTCTTGACTTAACGTGTTAAGTCTTGATCTTTTTACTTCTGCTGTTCCTTCATGCGTTTCTACCAAGGTATCCCAAATCTGTTTTGCCGATTGACACTGTGATATGCGAAAGAATTCATCCATACTGAGAGCGCTTTGAAGTATGTTGATTGCTTTCTTCTCATTCAAGATTCTCTTCTTGTCATCTTCATCATATGAGGATTTAATCTTTGGGGTTCCAACACCATTTACCACACTTGTAGTAACATGTGGACCAGTTTCAATGGTTTCCCATATACCATCTCCTTGAGCCTCAAGATGTGCCTTCATACAGATTTTCCAAAAATCGAAGTATTCTCCAGAAAAGAGTGGTGGCTTGTTACTACTTCCACCATCTTTTAAAACCGGGTTAGTACTAGCGGAAGCCATTAGGATCGATAGGAACAGGTTACCTTAACCTGCTCTGATGCCAATTGAAAGTACAGAGTATGCCTAAGAGGGGGGGGGGGGGTGAATTAGGACTTTAGAAAATTTTCCAGTTTTTATGGTTTCTTGAAATTTTACTGGTCTGTGTTCTTGGTTATGAAAGCAGTAGAAAGTAAAAGAACAATGGACACCAGGATTTATAGTGGTTCCCCTCACAATCCGAGAGTACTCCACTCCCCTTTCAACACGAAAGAGAATTTTCACTATTGTTTAATAAAGTACAACCTATCACACCATCAACCGGTGAGGCCTACTATCAAACAATAAAACAAACAAGTGTACAAGAACAATCCTCTTGTAAACACTCACCCTTGTGTCCAACAATCCTGGATCATAAGTCAGAATACAAATACTTGTAAATATTTTTTGTTTTGAGAGAAATAATATCAAGGTTAATCTTCTCCAAATGATCAAAATTCACTCTTATAATTTTCAACACAAGTGTTCAAAGATGAATATGAAATTTTATGCACATATGAACACTTAATAAAAGATTTTGAAAATGGTGAATTTGATTCTAAGAAAATTTGAAAATGAATGTAGAAAGTGTTTGGAGATTGGAGGTTTTTTTTTGTGTTTTTCAAAATTGAAAAACTCAGAATTTATATGAGTAAAATACCCTTTCAAAAAGGTATATTTGAGTAGATTTCAAAAATATGAAATGGTGTAATTTTCAAATAATTTTTGAACTTGAAACAAAGCCATTTTTCACTGTACGTTCAGTGTTAATCGGTTAACCTATATGGTTAATCGGTTAACACTGGAACGTTAGCCCAGATTATTTAAAATTTGAAATGGTTAACCGGTTAACCTATATGGTTAATCGGTTAACACTGCTATTTTTTCAGAAAAATGATTTTAAAAAATGACTTTATACCAATTTTAAAGTTCCAAAAACATGCTCATGTATTATGCTAAAATGCTTGATGTTTTTGAACACTTGTATATCAATTATAAGGGTAGAATTTGATATACCCGCAATGCATCCAAGTCTTGAAGAATCATAGTTCCATATGTAGCTTGACTTGAAAGATAGCTTGACTTGATCTTGATAACTTTGAAAGGCTTGTCTTTTTGCAATCAAGAGATGACCTTGAGTAGTGTTGACATCATCAAAACTTGAGACTGAAGCATGGTTCTACATGAACGCCTGACATAGGGTTTCGTGGATTTCCCCATCCATCTCAACATACTTGAAGGACGACAAATGGCTCACCATTATGTCTTCCTCGCCACACACAGTCACGATGCTGCCTCCGACAGCGTACTTGAGTTTCTGGTGTAACGTGGAGGTCACGGCGCCAACAGAATGGATCCACGACCGACCTAGGAGACAGCTGTAGGCAGGCATGATGTCCATAATGTAGAATACTGCGTCGAAAGTTTTCGGCCTAACTTGGATGGGCAAAGTCACCTCTCCAAAGACATGACGCTTGGTTCCATCGAAAGCCTTCACAACCAGGTCACTGGGTGTGCAAATCAGTCCTCGAGTATCTAACTTCATCAATGCTTTCTTCGGAAGAACATTGTGCGATGACCCTGTGTCCACCAACACATGAGACATAATCGTTCCCCTACACTCTATCGAGATGTGCAGGGCACTGTTGTGGTTTCTTCCCTTCGGCGTCAGCTCCAGGTCAGTGAACCCTAACCCGTTTCCAGCATTTACGTGGGCTACGACCCCTTCCAACTGGTTGACCGATATTTCCTGCGGTACATACGTGGCATTCAAAACCTTTAGCAGCACATTGCGATGTGCCTCAGAACACAGCAACAAATTCAGGATGGAAATTTTCGAGGGTGTTTGATGGAGATGATCCACGATCCTGTAATCACTCTTCTTAATCAACCTCATAAACTCTTCAGCGTCCTTAACAAGTAAGTCCTTCTCTACCCCACGAGGGGTTTCCTCAACGACTTTACTCTTTCCCTTAACAGTTACTTCAACTTTGTCCGCTTTGTCTGCCACAATCTCAGGTGGAGCAAATACTCTTCCGCTGTGAGTGATTCTGCCAATGCCCACTAGGTTATCCACAGCCGACCCAGATGGTTCCAGTTCCAATTTATGTCCGTTGCAGTAGACGTCTGCCCCATAATGCCATGGGACAGCATTGGTTCTTTCAAAAGGTATCGGCCCAGCTTTGGTGATGGTGATTGTGGGCGGTCTGGGTGCAGAAATGGTGATCGTCCGGCGAGGGATGGTGATGGTAGCAACTTCATCATCTTGCTTCAGCATTACCTCTCCAGATCCATATTCGGCCCTTCGGCTAAACTGCAAGATCCCTTCGGTCACCAGACTCTGAATCCCTTCTATCAACTGTTCACATCCATCAGGACGAATCGCACATCCCATACACAATTCTCCACAGCCTGGAAAGAAGCCTCTCTTCATCAGCTTGGCTTTAACGAAGCTAAGCGGTGTCTTCAGATCCTTGACATCAGTCAGCAAATCTAAGTTCTCGTCTTCGACAATGGCATTCACCCCACCTCCCCTATGATTCGGCATAGGGTTTTTCGTGACGTTTGGCACATTATCTGAGAAGTTGATGATCTTAGCATCCACCATGTCTTGTACCTTGTGCTTGAAGGCTTTGCAATTTTCTATCGTGTGGCGTGGTGCCCCTGAGTGAAACTCACAAGTTGCATTCGCATCATAACCCGACGGAGGTTCCCCTGTCAAGGGAGCCAGGGTTCTCTTCTAGACTAGCTGTAACTGAAGCAGAGTTTGTAACAACTGGGCATACGACATGGGCGGTGTCTCAAGGTGACGACTTGATAGAGGTGCCCTGTTCTAATACTTTCTGTACCCTTGCTGATTCGGCTACTGCTGCTGCTGCTGTGGCTGTTGGACCGCGAGGATGGTTATGCTGGCCACCTGCTAGTGCTGGCCCTTGCCTTTCCTCCGAGTGTTGGACACGGCGCTCGTCTCTCCTTCTCGCCTTTTGCCACCATACGGTTTCTTTCCTCCTCCAGCTGAGGATAGATCACCTTGAATTTTCCCCAGTTTGATCCCGTTTTCAACGTGCTCGCCGGTGATGATGAGATCTGAGCAGCTTCCAGACATACTGCTGACCAATTTCTCGTAATAGACCCCTGGGAGGGTGGCTACAAACATTTCAACAAGCTCCCGTTCAACCATCGGCAGTTGGACTCTAGCTGCCAATTCACGCCACCGCTGGGCGTATTCTTTGAACCCTTTGTTGTTCCTCTGTGACAAATTCTGCAGTTGGACCTGGTTCGGAGCCAAGTCGCTGTTATACTGGTAATGGTGCACGAATGCTTCAGCAAGTTCCTTCCACGTGCGCACACTGGTAGGCTCCAAACTCATGTACCATTCCAAGGATGGCCCGGACAAGCTATCCTGAAAGAAGTGCATCAGCAACTTCTCGTCTTCAGAGTAAGCGGACATTTTCCGGTAGTATGATCTCAGGTGGACGCGAGGGGAAGTGGTGCCCTTGTACTTCTCAAAGTCTGGTACCTTGAACTTGGGAGGCACCTTGAAATCAGAAATCAGTCCCAACTTGGACATGTCGACGCCCATAGTGTTCAGGTTCTCGAAATTCCTCATCTTGTCCTCGAGTGCTTTAAACCTCAGACGTGCTTCAGCAGTAAGCTCTCCTTCAGCACCCTTCTGGGAGAACAAATCTTCTTGACGGTCCTCTAACCACGGGTGAGGCCCATACAAATTTCCAACACCTGTATTACCGTTGCCCAGTCCCACATTGACATTAGCTTCAAAATTCCCATTACCGACGCCAGTCGTATTACCATTGAGCCCCATGTTGGCGATCACGTTGCCGTTACCACTGCCATTCCCCCTGGTCACAGGGATGCCATTCTGAGGAGTTTCAACAGGTGGAGGGGTTGGAACAGTCCCACCATGGAGTACACCATTGCTGTCAACCCTTGAGATCAGAGGCTGGACCAATGTTCTGAGCTGGTCTTGGTCGTTGGCAACCACTTACATGAGCTCCATGAAGCGGTCCATCCTCTCTTGGAGCTCCTGAACGTCAGTTTGCACTTGCTCCATTGCTCTAGCTTGATTTGCTCTGGTCGGATAGCGGTGGATTGGTCTTTGATCAATCCTGGAACAACCTGAAACAACCTGTATACACAAAAGGGTTAGAGAAAACGACAAAGTGCTCGTTATGCAGATGCTTTATGCAAATGCAAACGTGTGTCTGTGAGTTAGGGAGGTATCCCCCGATCCTAGTGCCTGCGTGCCAGTGCTGATAATAAGAAGTCCGAGTCCAGTCATGGAAATAACATCTCATATATAAAGAAAGCCCATCAAGGCAGTACACAACGTCACTGAGTACAAGCAGAATCAATAGCATGACCTCGACCAACAAGCCTGGTGATGGTCAGCATACAACAATGATTAAAACAAAAGGATTACAAATATAGTCAAGCACGGCCACAGGCTCGAAACTCCTCTAACAGATCCCTCGTTTCTGGATGATCAGGCTGAGTGAGCAACCCTTCGACGAGTAACTCCCTCTGCCTAATAGTGTATTGAAGACCTTCAACTGAGCCTTCCCATGCTCCTTCGCCGAAACAATCTTCTAACTTTCGCTTCTTGGATTCAAACGTCAGTTTGTGCTCCTTTAGGTTAGCAAGAGTCTTGTTTAGCAGGCCTTCAGCGGCATATCTACGAGCGGTTTCTTCATCAAACCTTTTCTCACTAGCCTTCACCTGGGCTTTCAACTTGGAGATCTGCTGCTTCAGTTTATCCTCCCGTTCTTTGCCATTGGCTAGGGTGGCCTTCCAATGCTGATTAAACTTGGATATTCTCCGGTACGCTTCATCCAAGTGCTGCTTCTTAGTGGCCAGTATGTCATTAACAGCTTTGAAGTCCCGGCCCAAGCGCTCACGCTCGGCCAACTGCTTAGTCAAATCCGTACCTAACTTGTTTACCAGCTCTGTTTGCCTCTTGAAGGAATGGAAGGCTTCACTTCTCTCGCTTCTGAGCTGAGCCAATTCTTTCTCCAGTTCTTCATTTGCCTTCTTCAGCTCATCTCTCTCAGCTAACACCTGATTATGCTGCGGAATGGGCACGGTGGTAGGCTCTTCAATCACTGGAGGGCTCTCTGGCTTGGCAGGAGGAAACGGCATTCCTATAATATTTGCTCTGGCTCTGATCCAGGTCACATATGGAGCGTAGGCTTGGCTATTACTTTTTCCCAGCAACGGTTTCCCCGCTTACAGATACCATTCCAAGCGTGCTGAAGCTTAGATAACATATCCCCCTCTAGAAGTCCAGTGAGGTACAGAGATTCCTGCACCTCTTCATCCTTCGACGGAGCTCTCAGAGCATAAGCAAACTGTCGGACCAGTAGAGACGAATTATAATTGATACAACCCTTCCTTCCTATCAAAGGCACGTTCGGAAACCCACTGCAGCTGAAGATAATCTCAGTACCCAACCTATCTCTATCAAACCAGGCTATATCCTCCGCTGCCAGACTCATCAGGCGCTCAGACCACTCAGCTGTGGCTGCAGACGAAGCAAAGGGACCCTTCTTGGGTAGGTGACTATCAAGCCATCTGTAGAGAAAGGGTACACAACACGAGACATTCTTGCCCCTTCTGTTCTCGTTTTTGTAGTGGACGGAATGATAGGCATCTCCTATCAAGGTAGGGACTGGATTCCCTGATGCAAAGATGTGGAAGGCGTCGAAGTCCACAAAGTCAGGCATATTGGGGAACAGGATGATGCCATATATGCACAGAGCGAGGATGGCGTTGAACACGATCCAAAAATCGTCTTTGGCGCACTGCTGCGCTTTTCCTACTAAGAACTGCAAGGAGAAACCGGGAACCCTGTTCCAACTAGACAAGACCAACTCTGAGGCATCCAGATGAAGTGAAGGAGCTAGAATAGCCAGATTAGGCTCAGCATCCATATGAACAAAGGGCATCTGACTCTTGATAGGCACACCTAACAAATAAGCATACTCCTCTAGTGTGGGTGCGAGAATAAAGTCTTGGAAGGTAAAGCATCTCAAAGGAGGGTCGTAGAACTGCAGCAAGGCGTGCAACCCATTCAACTCAAACACAAAAGGTTTATGAACCAAGCTGAGCAGTTTCCCATAAGACTTTCTGAATTCACCTCTCACAGAATCATCTGCCAAAGCAATCAAACCAGTCAGCTGAACAACATTAGGAGTGGGGAGCTTGTAGGCCACGGTCTTCCTCAGAGAACCCATGATAGCAAAATAGAAGGCAAGAAAGCCTGAATCGGGGGAAACGGTACCTGCAACACAGACACACGTTAATGAAATGCGAATGAGTATGCAAAACAATGCAAAATGCAATCATGCAGCAGGAGATCAAGATGACTGTGCTGTTGAGGAGATGAAGGTGAAGATTCTGTATCAACAAAACCACAATACTGCTCTGTCAAGAACAACCCTATCTCTGATGAGAAGAAAACCCTGATATCGGACCATGAATTTTGCTCTATCAAGAACGAACACACATCTGATAATAAGGACCTCTGATACAGGACCATAAATCTGCTCTATCAAGAACAATCATACATTTGACAGTAAGGACCTCTGATACAGGACCATAAATCTGCTCTATCAAGAACAAATATACATCTCTGAAGATAAGGACCTCTGATACAGGACCATAAATCTGCTCTGTCAAGAACACATATATCCGATGATAAGGACCTCTGATACCAACAAAACTTGATTCACTATCAAGAAAACCAGGTAGTCTGAAGGTTAAGGATTCCTGCAACAAACCCGACCCTACTTACAGGTATGGACCTAAACTGACACAAGTTCGGCATCCTATGCGGTCATCAGTGTCACAGACATTCAAGAGGGGTGATACGATATCCAGAAGGTGTGGCATCACCATCTCCTGAAGCGGCCACACTCAGCTGAATTCCAAATGATCGGTCCCTAGAGTCGACAATCCTCCAAACCAACAACTCCTCAGGCCCAAAGGGCCGGAAAAGAAGTCAACCGGGAGAACCTCTTATGAGTGTGGATTTCATGAGACACTAGTGCCTGCAAAGCAAGCACGCGCCCACTAATTTCCACAACTAATGCTAGGTACACTCAAGCCTGGGTCTGGCTTCTCACTCATCAGAATGCCCCTCCCACAACAGCACAGGTAATCATATCATACTGAAGATAAAGTGCGGGAAATAAATGCGACAAATAAACAAAACCCAACAAGTAATCAGAGTCAACGTAGTTCGGCTAACTACGGGTACGGGGAAGGTGGCTCGCCAATATGTCAGTATTGTGCCTACGTACTCTCAACAGGTATGAGGGATCAGAGCTTACGTAGTTCGGGATAATACGGATTATGGGAATTCAGATTCATCTGTTTTATCGAGTAGGGTTAACAAACAGTTCCAGCAGTTTGGTGTATGCAGCTCGACCCTTGGAAACTTAGGCATTACCGTTTGCGGTAGAACTGAGAGTTAACGACGCTCTTTTCTTCAGAAAAGCTTCCTTTGAATTATGGGCCCACGGGGCAAAAAGGTTTGAAGTTTGTTTTCTGTCTTTTACGGAAGAACTATTTTTTATGGTTGTTTGCAACTAATATCGCACTAGAGACTATGACCTGAGAGTGAATGTGTCGCATGTCACCCAAAAGGTGCCATACTAAACATCCAGACTGTTGAAAAGAAACTCTCCAACAGTCCTTTCTCAGATAGCTTAAGGCTCGTAACATACGACATCAGTTAACCTTTATTACTGTATTTTGATTTGTTTGAAGATAAGAAGAGAACGAACAGGTTCAACTACGGGGAGACTATCAAGTCCTAATGTTGTCATGCCAAGGATTCATCCTATGGTTGAAGTTTGAAACAGGGAACTCCTAGAAGTTATCATGCATAGGTTTCAACCTAAAGTTCTATCATCACTTCCTTATCAAAGTAAATGAGAGTCCTAGGGGATCATGTCAATGATAAACAGAAATGGATAAAGCATCAGCTTAAACAGTAAACAGATATACAGTAAACGACTGTAAAATGCATGCAATGCAAGTGAGGGAGGAAATGTGTGTGGGGCATCAGCCTCCACAAGCTCGTCTCAACCTCAAGCCAAATATGAATAACTGTAATCATACAGAAAATAAAATGCCATCAAGCAAATCACAAACCACACAGGCAAGGGAGCTAGGCTCTACCAAATACCAGCAAGCAAAGCCATACAGTAAAAATACAAGCAGAGGGAGCAACTCAACCTCTAGTGCAATCATGCTCTTAGTTTACATCAGTCTAGATATGAACTTATTCTAATGCATCAAGAAAATCACACAAGTCACATCAACACATTTGCACAGAAAGCAAACAGACAGGAAAGAAAGCGAATCAACAGCTTCCCCAGCTTCACAACAAAGCTCTCCTTTGACAGCAGCTCAGTCTTCAGTCTGTAACTGCTCTTCAAGGCTATCATCTTCAATAGCAAGTATCAACTTGCTTCTTCAAGCTTTCAACACATCAACATAAGTATCAACTTATCCTCTCTTCTTTAGGCCTCAGCTCCAAAGTGAACTCACCCTTCAGGCCTCAATCCTAATAGCATGTATCAACTTGTTCCTTCAGGGACTCAGTGCATTAATCACACAAGTATCAGCTTGCTTTCCAATCTCAAGATTCAGCTTCTTCATTCAATCTCCAATGGATTCCTCTCACAGGTATCAACTTGTTCTTCATCTTTTTCAAGCTTCAGCTCTTTCTTCTTCACAAGTATCAACTTGCTCTTCCTGATCTTCTTCCCACAAGTATCAACTTGTTCCTCTTGATCTTCAAGCTTCAGCTCCAATGGCAGTCTTCAAACAAAGGGGAAGTGCAACCTCTAGCCTTCAATATTCTTCAAGCAAGGAACTCCATCCTCTAGCAAGGGAGAAAGATTCATCTAACAAGAGCAAAGTTTGGATGATTGGTAGCAGAGTGAAGACCAAAGGTCACCACCAAGCATCCTATCATTAGAGAAAGGGACCCTCAAAGGTTCTACCAACTTGTGAAGAGCTACACATCCTACCAAAGGAGGGATGAGGCCTTTACAAGGGGACCTTACATCATAGGGAAGAATGGAAGTGATCAACATCTTCCATGTTTATGAAGGAAGATAATCTATCTAGAAGCTCTGCCTACAAACCCTAATCTTAACACCTAATCAACACTACACCAAAAGAAGGGAAGATCTTCACATTCAAGCTTCTCCAAGCATTCCCTGATAGCCCAAGCTTGTCTTCAACACCATCCAAGAGCAAGAGAGGAAAAACCCTAATCTAGGGGAACTAAAGAAGTCAATCTAGTTGAATTAGCAAGCTAGGATCACCTAAAACCTAGTACTAAAGTTAGTCCTAACTAAAATACTAAAATCAATTGTAAAATCCTAAAAAAATAACTATGGGACCCTAGTTCAATCATGAATCTACCATACAAAATTCAGAGGTTGAGTCATCCATCAAGCCCTAAAAATAAATCCTAAATCATAAGGTACTAAGCATAAACCCTAAGAATGGAACACCTAAAGTTTCAACTTAAAACTACCACCTACGTTCATCACAAAAATATGAGAAAAATCTAAGGGGAACATGCACATTTATGCTATCTACACACAAAAAATCAAGGCAAGAATCATCACTAAATGCTCAAACCAAATTCATCAAAACAAGGTGTCAACCATGGTTATTTTAATATCAATTAAAATTCAACAAATGCAAATAAAATCAAAAATGCATGCATTATTAATATTTTTTATCTAAAAAATTCTAGATTCAATCATGAATCAGGGAAAAAAATAATGGAATTAATTGAGTTAGTCTTCTATTTTTTATAAATTATTTACTAAGTCACATGAAATGATGAAAATTAAAAGAAAATAAAAGAAATTGATAAGCGTGCGTGGCAAATAGCAAAAATAACTAGTTCAATTCTGGATTGAGCCAAGGGGGGGTGTTGATATCAACCAATGCTAAGGCCCAGGCGCTTGGATTCCTCTTGTTCAATTCATTTCAAATTAATCAAAAAGAAAAAGAGTACACACAAAGACTCGAACCCATGCACCCTTGGTATATGCAGCGAAGAAACAAAGCCTGGGGTTCTCCAGATACCTTCACTAACACCAAATGAAGCTTCTGTATGCAACAAATTGGATTGAAACTCCCTGAATCCTTGAATTCGATTTTGACTTGCAAGCTATGAACTCAAAGTGCTCTCTCACGATTTTGCAAGGATCTTGGCTTGAATTTTATCTGGAATCACTCATACACTCAAGAGGAAGCTGTTGAAAGCAAGAATTTGGACTGAAATGGATCAAAACCGTGTAACTGAATTTGATTTGCAAGAAGAAAATTCAGTTTGCAATCTCTTTATTCTCTCTCAATTTCCACCAACCTTGGCCTTGATTCAGTTCTAATGCATATATAGAACCAGTAGGAATGATCTAGAAGTTTCTGGAACCATCTATATGAGATATCCAATATCTCTTGCTCTTGAATTTTTCATCTCATGCCCATCCATGACAATTCTTCTTTGGCCAGTTGCAGCACCTCATTCTCACCCAAGTTCTCCTCAAATGACATTTTGAAATGTGTGAATTGATTGGGACCTTGGTTTTGATCTTGTGCATAGTTTGGCATATGTAACTTACATCATAAGCTACCAAATGAAAATCTTTGAATTGGGCCTCAAATGAAAAAACGAACATTTCCATTGTCTTTAAAATGTATTTTCCAATCAAAATGACCTATAAGTTTGTATCATTTGGTCACAAAATGACTTATTTGAATTTTTGACCATTAAATCCTTTTAATTCTTCCTTTTTCCAAAATTTCTTGAACCAAGTCTCTCCTTGAGCCATTTCAATGTCTCCTTGATGCATGGTCAATGTTAAAACCCCATTTTCAAAAACTTTCTAGTTGAACAAAACTTCATTTGAATCCTCTAAGTTGGTGAAAATGGCCTATGATCACAAATGACCTATAATCACCAAATGTCCAAAATACCCTTGAATTGTCAAAGCCATAACTTGAGTTCTACGAATCCTATCAATGACTTCTAGTACTCTCTAGAAAGCTAAGAGGATAAGGAACAAAATTCATTTTGACCAAAAGTTCATAGGAATCATCTTTCTAGGGAAAACGTTGCATGCAAGTTGGGTAACTTTCAAGCTCCAAATTCACATGCCTCAGATGACTTGTAACTTGTCAAAGCCATAACTTGAGTTTTACAAATCCTATAAAGGACTTATAGAACTCAAATTAAATCTAAGATCATAATATACAACAATCATGTTAGGGGTAAGATGAGATGACAATCACATCTTGAGCTAAATTGCCTTGAGGATGGGGGTCAAACTAGGGGATTTTACACTGTCAAGCCTTAGAAACCCTAGCTTGAAACTTCTCAAACTCTTCAATCATGATGAGTTAACCTTGGAATCATCCTTATAACATCTCAATGTATCAATCCATGATCACATGGATCTTTAATTAGGTCTCAACCTTCTTCAAATCCTCAGTTGACTTAGGGTTGACCCAGTCAAACCCTAGCTGCACCACTCATGGCTGAGCCTTCTTAATCTTGCACAATGACTTGTCTAGGCCTCAAAGTGATATTCAACACTTCTCATGAGCTCTCTCAAGACCTCAAGTCCATCTTCATGGCTTCAAAATCGTCTGATGACTTCCCACAACTCTCAAGTTAGGAGACCTACACACTTGGCTTCAACCACTCTCCCTGAGGATCTTTTAACTTCTCTGACAAGGATATCAACCCTTGAACACTTGAATAACCTTCTTAGCTAGCTTCCAACTTGTATAGCCCTTAAGTGGTGATCATACCTCTTGATCTCCTGCATAAATTTCAATGAAATGCAAATGATAATGCTAATGTGAATGAAATGAAACATAAGCTAGGTAAAGAAAAGCTGGGCAAATTTTGGGGTGCAACACCCTGTTTTCTCGGTATTGGATCAGTATGTGTGGTTATCTGGGTTTCTTCATCAGAGCTTTCGTATGGGTCTGTTGAGACCAGGTTTGAGCAGTATTGTGAGCCTATGAAGACAGATATTATGGATGGATCTCCTCAGCAATATGTCACTTGATCCCCGCTGCATTATTTTTGCATATTGCATTGTTGCATACTCATCTTGCATATCATTAATGTGTATTTATGTTGCAAGTGTGATCATTCCCCTCTGACTCTAGTGTATTTTCTGGCCAGACATGGAGTCCCTGAAGAGGACAGCTGCTTACCGGTTGCATTCACCAGATGTCAGTTCTTTGCTGGGATTAGTTGCTCTAGCAGATGAGAGAGTGAGGGCCGAGTTCAGAGTATCTTATGGGAGATTGCTTAGTTTGTTGTACAGACCTTCCGCATTTGAGACGACTGGGGTGTATACTTTGATGCAGTTTTATGAGCCGCAACTGAGATGTTTCTTATTTCCCGACTATATTCTGGAACCCACTTTGGAGGAGTATTCTGCTATGTTGGGAGTTCCTGTGTTAGACCATATGCCCTTTATACATGTTGATGTTGAGCCTGAGTTGGCTACACTTGCTGAGATTGTCAGTTTAGACGCTTCTGAGTTTCCTGGAGGTCTGGTCAAGCTGAACGGAGCTTATGGTTTTCACTTATCTGTCCTGGTTGAGAAGGCTACACAGTGCGCGAAAAGTGAATGTTGGGTTGCTTTCAGTGCCATTCTAGCTGTCTGCATCTACGGGATTGTCTTGTTTCCTAATGTACCAGATTTTGTTGACTCAGATGCCTTCTTGATTCTTGCCTCGAAGAATCCAGTTCCTACTCTCTTGGGCGATGTGTATCATTCTATTCACTATAAGAATGAGAAACGTCATGGCAAGAATGTTCCCTGCTGTCTTCCTCTCTTGTACAGGTGGTTCCAGGGGCATCTTCCGAAGACAGGACCTTTTGTTGATGCTGTTGATACTTTGGATTGGTCTTCCTGGTTGATGGGGCTGTCTGCTGAGAACATCATTTGGTTCGATCGGAGCATGCTTGGCACCGATATTATATATAGTTGCAGTGGCTTTCCAAATGTCCCCTTGATTGGACGGAAAGGCTGTATTAACTATAACCCTTCACTGCTGGTAAGACAGTTCAATTATGCTTTGGGGGACGCTCCTATAAAGAAGGAGATACAGGAATCTCTGTATCTCACAGGCTTACTAGACACGGCTGTTTTGATCAGATTGAGACATGCATGGGCTAACATCCATAGGAGAGGGAAAACTTTGCTTGGTAAGAGCAACAACAAAGCTTATGATCCTTATTTGGCTTGGATCCGCGAGAGAGCTAGGATTTCCTTGATGCCATATCCTGTTGTGGAACCTCTGTATCTTCCAGTGATTGAGGTACCTACTTCGGTAGAGAGTGAGAAGTATAACAGATTGTTGGCTGAAAACGAAGAATTGAAGAAAGCTAATGATGAGTTAGAGAAAGAGATCTTCCAGTTGCGTCATGAGAAGAATGAAGCTACCTTCACTGTGAAGGAACAAACTGAATTGATCAACAGGTTGGGTTCAGAGTTGACGGAAGAGACCAACAAGAAAGAAAAAGTGGGAATAGCCTTGAACGGTGTCAGCAAGGTGCTTACTTCCAAGAAGGAACTTTTAAGCAAAGCTTATTCCCGCCTCAACAAGTGGGAAGCATTGTGGAATGCCACGCTTACCAAGCGGAAGGAGCGTGAAGATGAACTGAAGTTGCAGATTGCCATGCTAGAGGCGCAGATTAGAGCCCAAGACGCAAGGATTGTTGAAGAGACATCACTTAGGAGCACTGTTGAGCTTAGAGTAAGTAACCTTGACGAGAAGCTGAGAGGTTTTAAAGTGATGGCCGGCTCCAAGAGATGCAGACTCGACGAGTGTTTTGGCGAAGGAACCTGCAAGGACGACGCCAAAAAGCTGAGATCCACGGCTGAGCGACATGCATTACTGATACAGGAGCTGATCTCCCGACTAGGGAATTCGGAGACGTTGAGGATATTGGAAGATGTCAGAGCACGCCATTTGGCCTGATTTATCTTTGCCTTGCTTTTGTTATATGTACTTGTATTTTGATCATCGCGAGGCTTGTTGGCCGAGGTCTCTTTAGTTGTATTCAGTTGTACTCTTGTACTCAGCCTCTTGGCATTTGTTTATATATGAGGGTTTTCTAATTCCTTGCTTGATTGATGGGGACTCCATTGTCGTGATGGCCTTCTCTCCGAAACTAGAATCAGGGGGGAATATAAACTGTAGCATATTTACACATTTGCATCTAAATTCATATTGCATGACCGGTATTCTTGAATCTGTATCTTACTTCCTGCATCTTCAGGTTTTTTCAGGATTGACGAACAAAGAGTCCACCGCTACTCAACCCGAAACAACTGCAAGAGAATCATGGATCAAGTCCAAGTGGAGATGCAGGAAATCCGCGAGAAGCTGAATCTGTTCATGCAAGCAATGGAGAACATTGCTAAGAGTCAGGAAAGCCTCCAGACTTTGGTACAGCCGCTGCTGACGCGGACTAATGCGAATGGCAATAATGACCACAATTCTGCACACGTTGAAACTATTCCAAAGGATGGGCCCCCTACGCCTGTGCTTCCACCTGTGGTGACCCCACCGGTTGCGGTTGTAAACAATGGCGCTGGCGCTGGCAATGGTAACACAGGGAATGGAAATGAGACTGTTGTTAACAATGTTGGATTTGGGGACGCCAACCAAGGCGGTGGTAACAACAATGGCGGTAATGGTTTTGGAAACAATGGTTTTGGCTACAATAATCAGGGATTTGATTACGTCAATCAGGGCGGGAAATTCGGCTTCAACACTCAGGGTTTCGGTTATGACGGATTTGGTAACACTAACCAGGGGTATGGTGGATTTGGTAATATGAATGGTGCTGGGGTGATTCCTGTCAACACTGGGTTTGGACCTGTTAGGGTCAACCAGGGTTTCGGTAACGGGGGACGAGGTCCCATGATCAATCAGCAAGGGTTTGGTCGCATAACTTGTTACGACGGGTATGGAAATGAAAATGTGAATTGGGGTGAAGACCGCCAGGAGGACGCCTTTTCTGGAAGAGGCATGGGATTTGAAGGACCTATTGATCTTGTGTAGAGGATCAAAATGCTTGAAGAACAGATGAAGGGGGTAGTGAATCAGAACTCCACCGGTTTGGATATGACTACAATGGGCTTGGTACCAGGGCTAAGGGTGCCGTTAAAATTCAAGGCTCCAACTTTTGACAAATACAAAGGGGATACCTGCCCTAAGGTCCATGTCCGCTCTTATTACAGAAGGATGTCCGTGTATTCAGATGATGAAAGGATGCTCATGCATTTCTTTCAGGATAGCTTATCAGGACCTTCACTTGAATGGTATATGGGGCTGGAGCCCACGCAGATTAAGACCTGGAAGCAGTTGGCTGATGGTTTCGTGACACATTACAAATACAACAACGATCTGGCGCCAAACCGGGTCCAATTGCAGGGTTTGTCACAGAAGAACGGGGAATGTTTTAAAGAGTATGCGCAAAGGTGGCGCGATATGGCAGCGAGGGTGCATCCTCCTTTAATTGAAAGGGAGATGAACGACATGTTCATTGGGACATTTACGGGGGTGTTCTATGAAAATTTGTTTAGTGTGTCATTGAACAGTTTCTCAGATTTGATTCTTATGGGGGAGATGATCGAGAACGGGATTAAAGTTGGAAGGTTCCAAGCAGGTGAGTCTACTTCAGCAGGAGGTGCCAGAAAAGCATTTGGTGGTAGACGACAGGGTGATACTAGTGCCGTGTTTGGGGGCAGAGGCAGGGGCAGAGGAAGAAATCAGTATGTTCAGCCGCAACAGATAGCTAGTGTCACTATCCCGCTTCCTCAACAGAGGTAGCCACAACAACAACAACCACAGCAACAGCAAGGACAGAATCCTGGTCAGAGAAGGGTACAAAATGCGAGACCGAAAAGAGTGTTCGATGCACCTCCTTCTACGTATGCAGAACTCCTCCAGACCCTGCTAGGTTTGAACTTGGTTGAAAAGAGGACTTTGGCACCGCCTACAGGGGCAGTACTTCCTTGCGGATACGATGCCAACAAACATTGCGAATTTCATTCCGGGGCACCCGGGCATGATATAGAAGCGTGTCAGGCATTTAAACACAAAGTTAAGGATTTATTGGATAGCAAAGCTATTAACTTTGGACAGGTGGGTCCAAATATAGTACAACAGCCTATGCCCAATCATGGGGCAAACGCTATCTTGACAGAAGAAAATTTGAATCTAGTGATGGATGTCAATGAGCTGAAGACACCGTTGGGTGAGATTAAAAGCAGGTTGCTAAAAGGGGGTGTATTCCCGGGTTGTGATGAATTTTGCTTGGATTGTTGGACCCAGCCAGAGGGTTGTAATGAGTTGAAGCGGGGCATTCAGGCTATGATGGATGAAGGTACCTTGCAATTTGATAGAACCGCGGTTGAAAAGCCTGTAGAGGCGTTGTGTGATGAGTTGAACGATGTCGCAATGGTGACGATTCCGAGGAAAACAATAACGATAACGGCGCCTGCCAGGCGGCCGACGATCACAATTACTAAAGCAGGACCAGTTCCTTTTGAGAGTACTAAAGTAGTGTCGTGGACTTACGAGTTGGAGGTATATTGCGATGGTGAGAAAATTGAAGTCAAGGGACAACCAGCAGGGGTTGTAGATAATGTTGTCGGAACAGGGGGTATGACCAGAAGTAGAAGAATCTTCACGTCACCCGAGGTAGAGGCAGAAAGATTAGCCAAGGGTAAAGCCAAGGTAACTGAGGGTGGTCCTTCTCAGTCGAATGAAAAGGAAACGTCACTTAAGGATGCGGAGGAATTTATGAGGCTCATTCGTAAAAGTGATTACAAAATTGTGGAGCACCTCCAGCAAACGCCGTCAAAAATTTCCATCCTATCATTGTTGTTATGTTCCGAGGCCCATCGGAACGCTTTGCTGAAGATTCTAGACACGTCATTTGTTCCTCAAGAAGTTTCTGTTAATCAATTAGAAGGGGTGATGTCGCATGTCAATGCGGGGCACAGTCTGGGCTTCACAGACTTTGATTTGAATCCGAGAGGGCGAGAGCACAATATGGCATTGCATGTGTCAGTAGAATGTCGGGGCACGGTCATGTCCCATGTTTTAGTAAACACTGGATCTTCCCTGAATGTGCTACCGAAGAAAGCCATGATGAAGTTGGATATCAGGGGGATTATCTGCACGCCCAGTGACTTAGTGGTGAGAGCGTTCGATGGAACGAGGAGGTCAGTTTTCGGATCAATAACATTACCGTTGCAGATGGGGCCTGAAATATTTGAAATTGAATTCTATATAATGGGCATCTAGCCAGCGTATAGTTGTTTTCTTGGGCGCCCATGGATCCAGGCTGTCGGGGCAGTCACATCCACGTTACACCAAAAGCTGAAGTATATGGTGGGGGATAGTGTCGTCACGGTTTGTGGAGAGGAAGATATTCTGGTTAGCCATTTATCTTCGTTCAAATACATCGAAGTCGACGGCGAAATACACGAAACACCCTGTCAAGCCTTTGAGTGGTTGCGAATTAAAGACAAAGTTCCAGTGCCTAGTAAAATATCAGATGTGGTCGTGTCATCTTACAAAGAGGCTCAAGATCTAGTGAAGGCAGGCAAAACCAAGGGATGGGGTCAGGTGTTGGAGATTCCCGTGAAGAATGACAGGTTCGGGCTTGGATATCATCCTTCGTCATCAGCATCCTCTTCAGGAACGCCCAAGTTCAGAGGGCCGATAACCATTACACCAAATGGGGTGAGCTTCGAGACTATCAATGCTATTTCCGATGCTGAAGACGGAGATAGCGACTGTGATATGGACGTGTGGATCAAGCCAAGCGTGCCAGGACAAAGTCTCTGCAATTGGTCTATCCGGGAAACTATTCCTGTGACAACTAAACAGTAATGATTTGTTTTCTTAATTGTTGAATAATCCTGTGTCCTACCCGGGGCATAGTGATTTTGCTTAGGGCCATTTGGTTATGTACATTACATTGTTAATCATGAAATAAAGGCGTTTTTCATATACAAATATTGTGATCCCTGATTTTCCGTTTTTTTTGTTTTACAATAAAATGGCAATGTGGTTATTTGCTTTGTATGCGCTTTGAAGCATTTAACCATTTCCTTTGTAGGATTACTATTTCAGATGACATCTATGAACCGCCTATGACTCACTTCGACTTTGAGCACCCGGTATTTCAGGCTGAGGAAGAGATTGTCGAAGATGGCGACGTGCCAGAAGAGTTGACCTGGTTATTGAAACAAGAAGAAAGAATCATTCTGCCTCATGAGGAAGTCATTGAGATTATCAATTTGGGGTCGAAAGAGGTTATGAGAAACATCCGTATAGGGGCTGCGCTGCAGAGCGACATCAAGCAAAGGTTGGTTGAGATGCTCAAAGAGTACAGTGATATATTTGCTTGGTCGTACGAGGATATGCCTGGGTTGGATACGGATATGGTTGTTCACCGTCTGCCACTGCGAGAGGAATGTCCGCCTATTAAGCAGAAACTCCGAAGAACTAGACCGGACATGGCTGTGAAGATCAAGGAGGAAGTTCAAAAACAGTGGGATGTTGGTTTCCTAGCTGTTACAAAATATCCCTCATGGGTCGCTAATATTGTGCCAGTGCCAAAGAAAGACGGTAAAGTGCGAATGTGTGTAGACTACCGTGATTTGAACAAAGCGAGCCCGAAAGATGACTTTCCACTTCCTCACATTGATGTGCTGGTTGATAATACTGCTCAATTCTCAGTGTTTTCCTTCATGGATGGCTTCTCGGGTTACAATCAGATCAAAATGGCTCCATAAGACATGGAGAAGACTACCTTCATTACTCCCTGGGGAACATTTTTCTACAAAGTGATGCCCTTCGGATTGAAGAACGCTGGGGCAACATATCAGCGTGCTATGACGACTCTCTTTCATGATATGATGCATAAAGAGATCGAGGTTTATGTTGATGATATGATTGCCAAATCCCAGACGGAGGAGGAGCATTTGGTTAATCTGCTGAAACTGTTCAAGAGACTTGGGAAGTTCAGGTTGAGACTGAACCCTAACAAGTGCACCTTCGGGGTGAGATCGGGTAAACTACTGGGGTTTATCGTGAGCGAAAAAGGAATAGAGGTTGATCCTGCAAAAATAAAAGCAATACAAGAAATGCCGACGCCTAAAACAGAAAAAGAAGTGAGTGGATTTTTAGGGAGGTTGAACTATATCGCCCGGTTCATATCTCACTTAACTGCGACATGCGAGCCGTTATTCAAGTTGTTGAAAAAGGACCAGGTTGTGACCTGGAATGAAAATTGTCAAAAGGCGTTCGACAAGATAAAAGAATACTTGCAGGAACCTCCTGTTTTGATACCCCCAGTGGCCGGGAGACCTTTGATTATGTACTTGACGGTTCTTGAGGAAAGTATGGGTTGTGTTCTTGGTCAACACGACGAGACCGGGCGTAAAGAGCATGCGATCTACTATTTGAGTAAGAAGTTTACCGACTGTGAGTCCAGATACTCAATGCTCGAGAAGACGTGTTGCGCGCTAGCCTGGGCCGCCAAATGTTTGAGGCAATACATGCTGAATCATACAACCATGCTAATTTCAAAGATGGATCCAATCAAATACGTGTTTGAGAAGCAAGCACTTTCCGGAAGAATTGCCCGATGGCAGATGGTGTTAACCGAATATGATATTCAGTATGTCTTGCAAAAGGCTATTAAAGGTAGCGTCCTGTCAGAGTACCTTGCGGAGCAGCCTATTGAGGACTACCAATCGATGAGGTTTGATTTTCCTGACGAGGATATCATGTACCTGAAGATGAAAGATTGTGAAGAATTATTGTCGGACGAAGGACCAGAGTTGGGTTCCAAATGGCAGTTGATATTTGACGGAGCGGTAAATTCCTATGGTAGCGGAATAGGCGCAATTATCACTACTCCTCAGGGGTCGCACATCCCCTTTATCGCCCGATTGACTTTTCCCGTTACCAATAATGAGGATGAATATGAGGCCTGCATCATGGGTCTGGAAGAAGCTATTGATTTGTGAATCAAACATTTGGATGTATACGGAGACTCGGCTCTAGTGGTGAATCAGATTAAATGAGAATGGGAGACACGTCAGCCCAATTTAATACCATACATGAATTATGCAAGGAGATTGTTGCCTTTCTTTGACAAGGTGGAATTGCATCATGTGCCGCGAGCAAAAAATCAAATGGCTGACGCCCTGGAAACATTGTCTTCCATGTATAAAGTTAACTTCTGGAACGAGGCTCCCCGGATTGTTATCTCTCGGCTTGATAGGCCTACATTCATATTTGCCATCGATGAGGCTCCCGATGGTCAACCCTTGTACTTTGACATCCAAAATTTCCTGAAGAACAAGGAGTATCTGGCTGGGGCATCCAGTCGAGATCAGAAGACTCTCAAGAGATTGGCTGGCAATTTCTATTTGAATCCTGACGGTGTCCTATACAAAAGAAACCACGACTTGGTGTTGCTACGCTGTATAGATGAGAAAGAGGCGAAGTTGCTCATGGAAGAGATACATGAGGGTATGTTTGGTACACATGCTGGTGGGCATGCTATGACGAGAAAACTGCTGCGGACAGGTTACTATTGGCTAACTATGGAAACAGACTGTTTCAAGTTTGCAAAGAGGTGTCATAAATGCCAAATTTATGCGGACAAGGTCCATGTACCCCCAAGTCCTCTGAATGTGATGTCATCACCGTGGCCGTTCTCGATGTGGGGAATTGATATGATCGGGAAGATTGAGCCTACGGCATCCAACGGACACCGGTTCATCTTGGTGGCAATTGATTACTTCACCAAATGGGTGGAAGCAGCATCATACGCCAATGTCACCAAACAAGTGGTCGCCAGATTTATCAAACGAGATATTATCTGCAAATATGGGATCCCAGAGCGGATTATCACCGACAACAGTTCAAATTTGAATAACAAGATGATGAAAGAACTGTGCCAGAATTTTAAGATTGAACATCACAAGGACTGGCACGAGATGCTCCCTTTCACTTTGCACGTTTATCGTATGACGGTACGCACATCAACCGGGGCAACCCCTTTCTCATTGGTGTACGGAATGGAGGCAGTGTTACCGTTGGAGGTTGAGGTTCCTTCCTTGAGGGTTTTACGAGATGTCCAACTTGACGAGGCAGAATGGGTTAAATATAGACTGAATCAGCTCAGCTTAATGGATGAGAAGAGGCTAGCTTCTCTCGCATACGGTCGGTTGTATCAGAGCCGGATGAAGAAAGCATACGATAAGAAGATATGTCCACGAAGCTTTCAGACGGGCGACCTTGCGTTGAAGAGGATTCTCCCGCCACAAACAGATCACAGGGGCAAATGGACGCCTAACTACGAAGGTCCATACGTTGTTAGAAAAGTATTCTCCGGAGGAGCTTTGTTGTTGTCCACCATGGACAGTGAAGACTTTACGTCGCCTGTGAATTCGGACGCGGTTAAAAAATACTTTGCTTGAAAGTGACCTGCTGGACAGTAAAAAGAGAGTCCAGGCAAAAATGGGGCATCCTGGCGGACCGTAAAAAATGAATAAAAGGTTCGGGCAAAAGTTAGGGATAAAATTGAAAAGATGTACACCCGCGAAGTCGAAAACCTGAAAAGGGCGACTTCGGCAAAAAAGGGTATCCCGGTGAATTGAAAACCCGCAAAGGGCGATTCACGCAAAAGTTAGGGATTAAAAAAGCAAATGACTGCGGTCCGGATCTGGTACGACATTGCTTAGTGGTTTGGGAGTACCTGGAGGCCGTCTATCCTAAAAACAATTTCTTCCGAAAACTGAATACCGGGAAAGCGCCAGAGTCAAGCGAGTTGTAGGAGGATCAGCTCATGATGTTTGTCTGCACCACGTTGCCAACATGTGTACAAATGTGATTTGTATTAATGATTATTGTGCATGTTTGTATATTTGTTTGTGCGTAACTTCCTCTTTTCAGGAGTTGCATCTGATGTACAAAGCTTCGCTATTTACAGGCTTAATCAATAAAACATGTTATTCAGTATTTGGTGTTTGTGCTTTACTGTTTTGTATGTGAAAAATGCTGATGTTTTGATAAACACGCATTTGCATAACTTTGCTGGCCCTTGCCAATAATTGCTAAAACTTCGAATTGACTGAAGTAATGTCGCGGATGTTAACCCGAATAGATCCTGTTGTATAGCTTTGTTTTGTCTCATTTGTGTGTTGCAGGGTTCTCACCCTTGGAGCAGACAGTCAGAGAATTGTATCACCCAACCAGAGGCTCTGGATGAAGGACTTGACCTTATTTGATGTTATTTCCCAGCAGGCCGCACCTCATCCCTAGAGGTTGAGATGATGTTATCCCTTACCGAATGAGGGATTATTTTCCCCAGAAGAGTATCCTCGGGGAAGTTGTCCACAGGACATCCCCAGCAAGTCGAAATCAATGTCCCCTGCAGAGTTTATACTCCTCAAAGAGTCGAGTATGGGCGCGCTCAATCCCCAGCTGGGAGGATTTCTGCGGCACGTAACCAAGTCATAGTAGGTTTAGAAGGATTATCCCCAACGAGGATGGTTTTCTTTCTCCCCACAGGTCGTCATGCTTTCGGCAGGATGATTATCCCCAGCGGAGTGGTAGTTCCGAGTTTGTAAAGTGTACTCAGACAGTTGACTCCCAGAAGGGTTGATTCTCCCCCAGCTGAGTTAATCTTCCCAGCAGGTGTTATTCTTTCCTCCCAGTGGAAATCGATGTGTAATCTCTCCCCGGCAGAGTTGGTTGTATTTCCGGTATTTATTTTGCCAGAATACTTCCCGATACCCGTTCATCCCCAATAGGGTGGTATTTGCCCTCAATAGTGGTGTTGAAGCAAGCTTGCTAGAGCCTTTCCCAGCAGCCTGAACCTGCATTTGTATTTGCATACATTATCATGTTTGCATCAACCCAAAAAAACGCATAGCATTTCCATGCCGTATGGAGCATTACGCCATTGCCAAACATACGCATTATGAAACATAAATCAGGTTGGTTAATCTTTTGCTTTCAGGTGTGTTTCTTGTAGAAGCTTGCTTCAATCTCAAGTTTTGATGATGTCAACACTACTCAAGTTCATCTCTTGGTTGCAAAAAATCAAGTCTTTCAAAGGAATCAAGATCAAGTCAAGCTATCTTTCAAGTCAAGCTACATATGGAACTATGATTCTTCTAGACTAGGATGCATTGCAGGTATATCAAAATCTATCCTTATAATTGATATACAAGTGTTCAAAAACATCAATCATTTTGGCATATTACATTAGCATGTTTTTGAAACCTTATAATTGGTATAACATTTATTTAAAAAGCATTTTTCTGAAAAATAGCAGTGTTAACCGATTAACCATATAGGTTAACCGGTTAACCATTTCAAATTTTAAATATTCTGGTATAACGTTCCAGTGTTAGCCGATTAACCATATAGGTTAACTGATTAACACTGAACGAATTTTGAAAAATGGCTTTGTTTCAAGTTCAAAAATGGTTTGAAAATTATACCAGTTCATATTTTGAATTATACTCAAATATACCTGTTGGAAAAGGTGTGTTTACACATATAAATTCTGAGTTTTTCAATTTTGAAAAACACCTCAAATAACACCTCCAACATTCATTTTCAAATTTTCTTAGAATCAAATTCACCATTTTCAAAATCTTTTCTAAGTGTTCATATTTGCATAAAAATTTCATATTCATCTGTTGAACACTTGTGTTGAAAATTATAAGAGTAAATTTTGATCATTTGGAGAAGATCAACTTTTGATTGATATTATTATTCACAAAACAAAATCATTACAAGTATTTGTATTCTGACTTGTGATCCAGGATTGTTGGACACAAGGGTGAATGTTTACAAGAGGATTGTTCTTGTACACTTGTTAGTTTTATGGTTTGATAGTAGGCCTCACGGGTTGATGGTGTGATAGGTTGTACTTTATTAAACAATAGTGAAAACTCTCTTTCGTGTTGAAAGGGGAGTGGAGTACTCTCGGATTGTGAGGGGAACCACTATAAATCCTGGTGTCCACTGTTCTTTTACTTTCTACTGCTTTCATAACCAAGAACACAAACCAGTAAAATATCAGAAACCATAAAAATCGGAAAAAGTTCTAAAGTCCTAATTCACCCCCCCCCCCCTCTTAGGCATACTCTATACTTACAATTGGCATCAGAGCAGGTTAAGGTAACATGTTCCTATCGATCCTAATGGCTTCCGCTAGTACTAACCCGGTTTTCAAAGATGGTGGAAGTAGTAACAAGCCCCCACTCTTTTCTGGAGAATACTTCGACTTTTGGAAAATCCAGATGAAGGCACATCTTGAGGCACAAGGAGATGGTATATGGGTAACCGTAGAAACTGGTCCACATGTTCCTACAAGTGTGGTAAATGGTGTTGGAACCCCAAAGATTAAATCCTCATATGATGAAGATGACAAGAAGAGAATCTTGAATGAGAAGAAAGCAATCAACATACTTCAAAGCGCTCTCAATATGGATGAATTCTTTCGCATATCACAGTGTCAATCGGCAAAACAGATTTGGGATACCTTGGTAGAAACGCATGAAGGAACGGCAGAAGTAAAAAGATCAAGACTTAACACGTTAAGTCAAGAATATGAGATGTTCCGTATGCAGCCCGGTGAATCTATTGTTGCCTTGCAAAAAAGGTTCGTTCATCTAACAAATCATCTGATTGCTCTCGGGAAAACCTTCACCAATGATGATCTCAACTTAAAAGTCCTAAGATCCTTGACAAGAGAATGGCAACCGAAGGTGACCGCAATTTCGGAAAAGAAGAGTCTTTCAACAATGACATCCGCTTCCTTATTCGGGAAACTTCCAGAGCATGAACTGGAACTTGGAAGGCTTGAGAAACATGAAAGTCAAGACAAGAAGTCCAAAGGAATTGCCTTAAAGATTGACACAAGGGATGATAAAAATGACGAATCTTCCGAAGACGAAAATCTCATGCTTCTAGTAAAGAAGCTTGGTAAGTTTTTTAATAATAATAAAATTTCTTCTTTTTCTAAAAAGAATAGACATTTCAGGAAAAAGGAGGCACCCACATCAAACCAAGAAATTACATGTTACGAATGTGGGAAACAAGGTCACATAAAGCCAGATTGCCCGAAACTCGCAAATAAAGGAAAATTCAAAGGCAAGAAGGATTTCAAAACGAACAAGGCTTATTTCGCATGGGACGACAACGAAGTGAGTTCATCATTGGAATCAGATAGTGATGAATGCGCAAATATGGCTTTAATGGCCTCTCACCATTCTGATGACGAAAATGAGGTTAGTAGTAATTTTTCTGTCTATGATAATGATGCACAAGAAGTTATATATGAACTTCTAAAAGAGTGCAAGACTTTGTATAAAGACATCTCATCACAAAAGAAAAGAATTTTACTTTTAGAAAAACAAAATTCTGATTTCTTGAAAAATATTGAAGATGAAAAACAAAAAGTGATGGATGAAAAACAATGTCTTGTATGTAAGAATTGTGAGTCTCTGTCTTTTCAAATTGTTCAACTTAAAAGAGTTTTAGAAAGATACGAAAAAGGTCAAATTGGCTTGGAAGAAATTCTTAAACATCAAAGGTATCCTAATGATAAAAGTGGATTGGGATATTCTAAATTTTCAAAACCAAGCACCAATAAGACCGTTTTCGTAAAAGCAAGTGAACAAATTGTTAAAGAAGAGACAAGCACTTCTAAAATTCAGCATCAAAATCATAACAAGAAAAGAACTGATAAGAAAAAGAATTATATACCTAGGTATAGAAGTCATTTTCAACCTACGTGTTTTTACTGTGGAATTAAAGGGCACACACCTAATGCTTGCTATGTACGTAATATTGGTGTTGCAAAGGGGCATTATGTGTGGGTTGAAAAGGGTACTAACTATCAAGGACCCAAAGCAATTTGGGTACCTAACACTACCTAATTTTGTTTTGTAGGTATGCTTGAAGACAACCACAAATCAATGGTATCTTGATAGTGGTTGCTCGAAGCATATGACGGGAGACATAAACAAATTTTCAAGTCTATCATTAAAGGCCAAAGGATACGTCACTTACGGTGATGATAATAAGGGAAAAATTCTTGGAGTTGGAACCATTGGTGCACCTCCATGTACAATCATCGAAGACATTCTTTATATGGAAGGCCTTAAACACAACCTACTTAGCATAAGTCAATTGTGTGACAAAGGGTTCCGAATCAACTTCACAAAGGAGGAATGCTTGATAGAACATGAAGTCACTCATGACATTTTGCTAAAAGGTAAAAGATATAATAACATTTTTATGATTTCTTTTGATAACTCTTCCTTGAAGGTAACCTCCGGGTTTTGAAGACTTTAAGAATCCCTCACATGTCTACAAACTGAAAAAGGCACTCTATGAACTAAAACAAGCACCAAGAGCATGGTATGACTGCCTTAGTAATTTCTTATGTGAGAAAGGATTTACAAAAGGAAAGGTTGACAAGACATTGTTCATAAAGAAGATCAAAGGAAACACTTTATTAGTTCAAGTCTATGTCGACGACATCATCTTCGGATCAACAAACAAAGAACTTTGCGAAGAATTTTCACTTATGATGCAAGGAGAGTTCGAGATGTCCATGATAAGAAAATTGAATTATTTTCTTGGACTGCAAATCAAGCAAACTAAGGATGGCATCTTCCCCAACCAATCCAAGTATTGCAAGGAATTGTTGAAGAAATTCGATATGGATAGTTGCAAGGTAATGTCCACTCCTATGGGATCCAGAACGTACGTTGATCAAGATGAATTCGGTACTCCAGTTGATATAATAAAATATCGAGGTATGATTGGTTCATTACTATATTTGACGGCAAGTCGTCCTGACATTATGTTTAGCGTTTGTTTGTGTGCACGCTTTCAAGCAAGTCCGAAGGAATCGCATCTCACAGCCGTAAAGAGAATCATAAAGTATCTCAAAGGGACAATGAACGTCGGATTATGGTATCCTAAAGGTAGTATTTGTTCTTTAGTTGGTTACTCTGACGCTGACTATGCAGGATGCAAGACCGATAGAAAAAGCACAAGCGGTACATGTCACATTCTCGGGAATGCATTAGTGTCATGGGCCTGCAAGAAGCAAGCGTGTGTGGCACTCAGTACAGCCGAAGCGGAATATATTGCAGCAGGAAGTTGCTGTCCACAAATTCTGTGGCTCAAGCAACAACTCCTCGATGACGGTATAGATCTCGGCTGCATTCCTCTTAGATGTGATAATACAAGTGCCATCAATATTACAAAGAACCCGGTCATGCATTCAAGAACAAAACATATAGATATCCGACATCACTTCCTTAGAGATCACGTAATGAATGGAGATGTAGATGTTACTTTCGTCGACACGCACAATCAACTCGCCGACATCTTCACCAAACCTTTGGCGAAAGAACCATTCTACAAAATTCGGCGAGAACTTGGGATTCTTGATGAAGGTGACATCTGACCTTTTTCTCTAATATGTGTATGCATTATTTGTGATGTATTTTCATGTGTATGCATTCTATTTTTAAGTATTTTTCAAAAATTCGAGTGTGCTAATCGATTAACCATATGGGTTAACCGATTGACACTGTTAAATTTTCAATTCTGACTTAATTTTTTAATGTGTTAACCGATTAACCTATATGGTTAACCGATTAACACTGTTAAATTTTCTAAAAATCAGAAACGAAAATTAATTAAATTTTTGAAAATATTATATATCATAAATGTATTTTTATGTGGTCCATATTCTCTTAAATATCCAAATCCATATTCCCTCTTCAAACCCTAACTTCTCTCTCCCACTCTCTAAAGTTGGATAACTCCTCATAACCATCCCCACAACTTCTCAAACCCTAACTTCCTCAGAAACCACAACCTCAGTTCTCTCAAAATTTCATCCATAGCTTCAACATCAAATCGCGACAAGGGAAAGGTACCAGAACATCATTCTGCATCTGATGAAGAAGATATCCCTATGGAAACAACCAAGAAGCGCATAATGGATTTCAAAGTCCGAGTTTGTTCCATCCTCCCGGTAAAGTATGTGAATCTTAAGGCTTTTCCAGCATCATCTTTTGATTTTCCTGCTTTGCTCAAATATCAGAGGATCGATAAATTTGTGTCGGATTCTGGAAACTGCTATCCGGATCTTGTCAAATCCTTTTTGCATAAACTGTCTGTGTTTATAAATGCAAATGATGAGCATATTATGAAAACAATTGTTAGAGACTGTGTTGTGGAAGAAAATATGTCTGATGTTGCTGCCATGCTGAACATACCATCATCTGGGTACTTTCTGAGAAAAGGAGTTAACCACGTGGAAGGGCCGTGGTCCAACTACGAAAAGATGGAGTTCTACTATCAGATCTGCAGATTTCCAAATGAGATGATTATCGCCAACCAACGCACTGCTCGTCTGTTGTGCTATGCAAAGAATCTTACCGTTTCTGATCGGATGCTTCACTACATAATCTGTTATGTGCTGATTCCCAAGGATTCGAATCATGCACAAATTAATGATCTAGAAATGCAACTCCTTTTCGCCATCAAGAACAAGATTCATGTCAATTGGATTCTGACCATCATATATCACCATCAACAACAACTATCTCTTTCAACCCGTCTTCCTTATGCACGGCTGGTATCAAGAATTTTGGAGTTGACTACTTTGGATCTTAACCGTGAACCAACCATCAAGATGAAATCAACCACCAATGAGATCAACGAGATTACAATTGTCAAGAATACTGGAATTTTTAAGGATACTGACGGTACTTACAAATACTCAGATGAAGGAGCTAATGCTAACCAAGCCTATCCCGTACCTGAAGGAGGCATTACAAATGAGTTCCTTTACCAAACTATAATGAATCAACATAGAGAAACCTCCCGGGCCATTGCTTATCTCCGGAGCCTTGTACTTTCCTCTCACCGCACCAACCCTGACAACCTTGTTGTATCTGATGAAGAAAATGAAGGACAAGAGGAAGAAGAGGAGGAGGATATGGCAGATGAGGATTTTTAGAGAATATGATGTTGTTGTTGTTTTTATTGCTTTGCTTTCAAGTTTTTAAGTTTTATGCTTCCATTTGAACTATGTTTTATTGTAACAAGTACAATTTCCGTTTTTGCTGCATTTTATATGTACTACTTTTTATGCTATGTGTTTACTTGGCTTTTCATGTGCTTACTACTATATATGCTGCTATCTTGTGTTTTCTTTGAAAGCTCTTCCTTTTTGCTGATGACAAAGGGGGAGAAGAGCTTGGTTCTGTTAATGTCTCTCTGTGTGCAGATTTCTTTCCTCTGTTAAGATAGGAGGAGTTGCTAGACATAGGTGGAGAAACATATCAAGAACCAAAAGATATCACACAACACTTTTTGATTGCCATCATCAAAAAGGGGGAGAATGTAGAAGCTTGCTTCAATCTCAAGTTTTGATGATGTCAACACTACTCAAGTTCATCTCTTGGTTGCAAAAAGTCCAGTCTTTCAAAGGAATCAAGATCAAGTCAAGCTATCTTTCAAGTCAAGCTACATATGGAACTATGATTCTTCAAGACTTGGATGCATTGCGGGTATATCAAAATCTATCCTTATAATTGATATACAAGTGTTCAAAAACATCAATCATTTTGGCATATTACATTAGCATGTTTTTGAAACCTTAGAATTGGTATAACATTTATTTAAAAAGCATAAATGTTTCTTCAATACTTGGATGCATTGCGGGTATATCAAAATCTATCCTTATAATTGATATACAAGTGTTCAAAAACATCAATCATTTTGGCATATTACATTAGCATGTTTTTGAAACCTTAGAATTGGTATAACATTTATTTAAAAAGCATTTTTCTGAAAAATAGCAGTGTTAACCGATTAACCATAAAGGTTAACCGGTTAACCATTTCAAATTTTAAATATTCTGGTATAACGTTCCAGTGTTAACCGATTAACCATATAGGTTAACCGATTAACACTGAACGAATTTTGAAAAATGGCTTTGTTTCAAGTTCAAAAATGGTTTGAAAATTATACCAGTTCATATTTTGAATTATACTCAAATATACCTGTTGGAAAAGGTGTGTTTACACATATAAATTCTGAGTTTTTCAATTTTGAAAAACACCTCCAAAAACACCTCCAACATTCATTTTCAAATTTTCTTAGAATCAAATTCACCATTTTCAAAATATTTTCTAAGTGTTCATATTTGCATAAAAATTTCATATTCATCTGTTGAACACTTGTGTTGAAAATTATAAGAGTGAATTTTGATCATTTGGAGAAGATCAACTTTTGATTGATATTATTATTCACAAAACAAAATCATTACAAGTATTTGTATTCTGACTTGTGATCCAGGATTGTTGGACACAAGGGTGAGTGTTTACAAGAGGATTGTTCTTGTACACTTGTTAGTTTTATTGTTTGATAGTAGGCCTCACCGGTTGATGGTGTGATAGGTTGTACTTTATTAAACAATAGTGAAAACTCTCTTTCTTGTTGAAAGGGGAGTGGAGTACTCTCGGATTGTGAGGGGAACCACTATAAATCCTGGTGTCCACTGTTCTTTTGCTTTCTACTACTTTCATAACCAAGAACACAAACCAGTAAAATATCAAGAAACCATAAAAACCGGAAAAAGTTCTAAAGTCCTAATTCACCCCCCCCCCCCCCCCCCCCCTCTTAGGCATACTCTGTACTTACATTTCTCAGCAGGAGTATGAAGTTACAGTGCAGATCTGTCACCAGATGATCGAGGTCTCGCCGTGAGACATATGATGACACAGTTCTTGTTATCATTCCCCACAGAGTTACTGGTTGAAGTTTCTCTTATCCGACCAGCGGAGTGTTTTTCTTCAGGTTTGGTGTCACGGCAGCATTTCAGGGTTTCATGAATCAAGATTTCAGAAGTGGTCACTTGTTGTCAAAATGGGTGTCGGGCTGTTATTTTCAGAATATCCCCGGTGAAGCTAGCTACTGCAAAGAATAGGAAAAGAAGCTATATCCAAGTTACCTTTCCTGTATGAATCAGATGTATTTTCCCGTATGAAGCAGGCAGATGAACTTTCCTGTAAGAATCAGGTAGATGTGTTTTCCTGTATGAATCAGGCAGATGTATTTTCCCGTATGAAACTGGCGGATGATCTTTCCTGTATGAATCAGGAAGATGTGTTTTCCCGTATGAAGCAGGCAGATGAATTTTCCTGTATGAATCAGGCAGACGTATTTTCCCGTATGAAACAGGCGGATGAATTTTCCTGTATGAATCAGGCAGATGTGTTTTCCCGTATGAAGCAGGCGGATGAACCCTTTTCCTGTATGAATCAGGCAGACGTATTTCCCCGTATGAAGCAGGCGGATGAATTTTCCTGTATGAATCAGGCAGACGTATTTTCCCGTATGAAACAGGCGGATGAATTTTCCTGTATGAATCAGGCAGATGTGTTTTCCCGTATGAGGCAGGCGGATGGACCCTTTTCCTGTATGAATCAGGCAGATGTGTTTTCCCGTATGAAGCAGGTGGATGAATTTTCCTGTATGAATCAGGCAGACGTATTTTCCCGTATGAAGCAGGCGAATGACCTTTCCTGTAAGAATCAGGCAGATGGATTTTCCTGTATGAAGCAGGCAGATGAATTTTCTTGTATGGATCAGGCATATGGAGTTTCCCATATGAAGCAGGCGGATGAACTTTCCGGTATCCAGATAGACGATTCTCCCTTGATAGACAGAGTATGTGAGTTGTGTTCAGATATTTGACAAAAGTATTTTCCCCAAGGAAGTCGCCGTGATTTCCTCGTGTTACTATCCCTAGTAGAGTCCTCCTCAAATTCATTTGTAGGTTTGGGACCAACGGAGGTAGCTACTGCAAAGGTAGGCAGAGAAATGGTATTCATATAATCTTCCCGTATGAAGCAGGCGGATGAATTTTCCTGTGTTCAGGCAGATGAATTTTCCCGTATGAAGCAGGCGGATGAACTTTCCTGTGTTCAGGCAGATGAATTTTCCCGTATGAAGTAGACATATGGGATTTCCTGTGTTTAGACAGATGATGTGCCTGTAGGGATAGGCAGATGATTTCCCTGTGATTAGACAGAAATGTTTCCCCAGCGAAGTCATCAGGACTTTTCTGTGTTGACAGAATATAGCGTCCTAACGTGGACAAAATTCTATCCCGTGATGATAGAATCATTTTTCGGGCTGATAAAAACGATCCCCAGCATGGTTGCTAATTTGTTTTCTCCGTAGTAACAGACGGTGGGGTGTTAACGTGGATAAAAAACGGGGTATTTTGACAAGAGGGAGTTCAAAGCCTGTGGCATTACACAGGCAGTTGACGTTGAAATCAGGTTTTGATATCAGATAATTGATCATTTTGTTGCCGTAACAACCAGATTCAGTCAGCGGATGTTGTTTTCCATGCAGTTTGTGCAGTTTATTTCTGCGGTTGGAAAATTTCTGGGTTCTTGGTATTCAACCGTCTCGTACCTCGATTGTTTGAAGGCCGTTCGCTCTTCACCCAGTCGGGTCCAAGCCGTTTGAATAGGGGCAGCTGTTGCACCCTAAAATTTGCTCAACCTATTTCACCTGGTTTATGTTTCAATTGCATTATCATTTGCATAGTCACATCATGTACACGGTCCAATCATTTGCATATCATAACATAGCAAGTCATCCAACAGGGGATCAAGTGCCATTCTTATCTAAAGAAGCACATCAATGGGCCTTATTCAAGTTTAAGACTATCCAAGTCATCAAGGAATGGGTTGAAGCTTTTATGAGATTTGAATGTCAACAAGTGGGTTGCTCTCTTAACTTGAGGTGTATTGAGGGTCATCAATGGGGTATGAAGCATGGAATTATGAATTTGAGGTGTGTATGGATCCCATGGGAGGCCTAGAGAGCCCTATTGAAGCTTAGACAGGTCATGGCATCAAGTTCAAGAACCACAGGTGAGGTGTGTACAAGTAGGGTTTTCATCTAGGTAACCCTAGGTCAAGGAGAGTAGAGAAAGGGCATAAAGACCTAGCTCTAAGTCATGGAAGTCATGGATTGATATGTTGAAGCATGTGTATGGATGAGTCAAGATCAAATTCAAGAGAATCAAGAGTGGTTGGAGGGGTTGAGACAGGGTTCCTAGGGTAAAATCCCCTGTATAGCACTGGACTTCCAAGCCACACAAGTCCACATACAATTTTCAAATGGATTCTTGGAAAAAATTAAACTTGTAGAGATTCTCAATAGCTTTAATTTGAGTACTAGAAGTCTTTAAGGAGATTTGTAGAACTCAAGTTATGGTTCTTGCAAGTTATGGGTCATCAGAGGACACTGAAATTTATCTGTGAGAGTTACTTGACTTCCAAGCAACTTTCTTCCCTCAAGGAGTTTTCAAATGGATTCATGGAAAACATAAAAGTTGTAGGTCTTGATCTTAGCTTTAATTTGAGTATGTGAAGTCCTCAAGAAGATTTGTGGAACTCAAGTTATGGTCTTGGCAATCCAGGGGTATTTTGGGAAAGTTGAATTATAGGTCATTTTTCAACATAGGTCAAAATCTCTATCTTCCACTCCTCAAATGAAAAAATGTTCAACATGAGATGTGCTTAAAATGATGTTTTTAGGTCAGATAAGAAGTCACGGGTGATTGAAATGGCTTGCTTCACAAAATGATCCAAAATGGCCTAAAATAAGGATGGATTTTAAATAAATCAATGAGGGAAATTGTGATTTTTGAGCTATAGGTCCAAACCAATCCATATGACATACCAAATTGATCAGAAAATGAATTTCAAACACAATGACATTTCCACATTTTTGAGTTGAGGGTTAATTTCATGACTTCCTTTGTAAAGTGCTTACTTACATTACAAGTCACAATGCCAAAACAAAAATCAGGGCAATTCAGGCCAAGCTAACCATCTAAACACATTCCATAACCAATTTGCAGTTGAATAGAACATTCTAGAGCAATCTGGAAGCTCAGAATCATGACTGGTACATTGCATTTTCATGGTAAAATCAGAATTTTGGATCAATGGATTTGCACCTGAATTGGATTGGATAAGCCCATAAACACTTCATATTTAAGTTCTAGAATGAGTTCAGATAATTTTTGGTGCAGAATTCATGGAGGAGAAGAAGATTTAAGTTGAGTTTCAAGAGCTTCAACTCAGAATCGGTTTTGGAGTTCAAGGCACATTCAAGCCAAATTGAGGGTTGGAAAAGCTTTACCTTGCTTCATTGATCGTGTTTGAAGAGTTGCACAGCTTGAATCCATCATTTGCTACCTCTGTTGATCTCATTTTCACAGGTATGTAATTCTTGAATTCCTTCATAATATAGGGAGAATTAGCTTAGAATGTGTATGTGGTTAGGACCTAGAGATGATAAGGAACGTTTCTGGATTGGTTTGGAGTTGATTGGTGACAATTAAGATGGATGATCAATTTCTGTTAGAGCTTGGTTCTTGTAATTCTTGGAGGATTAATGGTATTTAGATGATGGTAATTGATCAGTGTAACATGTAGTTCATGTTAGTACCTTTAATTGTAAGAATGGTGACCATTGAGACTTGGTGCTTTCTCTGCAACTTTGATCGGGTTTGACTTTTGAGGGTGAATCAATGATTTTGGATGGTGGATTTGAGTTCAGGGTGAAATTTGGAGTGGATTAGGGTTTTTATTTTACTTGATTGGTGAGGTTTAGGGTTTGCTTCACCGGAGAAGACGGTGGTTGGACCACCGGACCACCGTCTGAGAATGGACCTTCACCTGAGCTCGTTTGGAGAAGATGAAGTCTTCATCGTTGGATCATCTGGAAGAAGAGACTTGTTATGCTGATTGTGTGGCCAAGATTCAAACTTAGAATTGCCTCCATTAGTTCAAAACGCTGTGTTTCATTTATCCAGTCAGCTGGTGACTGGACTCACACGTGGACATGCTCATGACTCTCAGATGCGCTTACCAGTCTCTCCATCTGATGGCTCCCATTTAATTCAGCTTTTTATTTTCTTTTTTCATTTTAAATTCATTTTAGTTTTATTTTAATTCATTTGATTTCTAAAATCCATATTAAATCCAATTTTGATCAAAAAAATATTTCAAAAATATCTCCATGATCTTGGATTTAATTGTGATTTTCTGAAATTAATAAATCCCATTTTCACCCATTTTTCAATTTAATTTGAATTTTTCCATTTTATTATTTTCCTTAATTTTGTACATTTGTTACATGATTTTGTGGATCTTATTGTGACTGATTGGTGAATGCTTTTTAGTTGATTCTTGTTGGATTGATTAGATTAGGGAAGCATGTACCCTTAGAA
The DNA here is from genome assembly GCA_963859935.3 of Lathyrus sativus. Classification (NCBI taxonomy): domain Eukaryota; kingdom Viridiplantae; phylum Streptophyta; class Magnoliopsida; order Fabales; family Fabaceae; genus Lathyrus; species Lathyrus sativus. The sequence continues at coordinate 140,752,541 of OZ012740.1, read as the reverse complement.
ATTTTATCACATTTTTGTGAATAAAATTTAGGCTAGTTTGAGAGGTGAATATGAGAGGTGTTAGAATTAGGGTTTCAAGACATCTAGTTGTAGTTTAGGGCATAGTTTGGGGACTTAGGGTTGGATTTAGGCCTTGGGGTTTATATGGGGTATTGGGTGTAGGGTTAGGTTCCCTTAGAAATTTACCTAGGATTTTCTGATAAGCTTTAGCATTTTATCTGATTTTTGCAACTTGTGTGATGATTGTGGGGTTCTCCTTTGGATATTGGGTTTGGTTGCTTGTGTGGGGCTATTTTGGAGTGCTTTTAGCTTGGGATTTGCTTGGATGACTTGAAGATCAAATGAAGTTGCCTTGGATGGTTTGAAGAAGCTTGGAGTGGAAGACTTCTCTTTTGCTAGAGGGCTTGTCAGAGGCTTAGGGATTAGGGTTCATAGGAAGAGCATTAGAGTAGTCTTGTTTCTTCTGTCAAACATAGGGAGCTTCTTGTGCCTCTATTCCATCCCATGACACAAGGTCCCCCTAAGAAGTTCCATCTCTCCTTAGGAGGGATGTAGAGCATGCTTTGGTTGGGTAGAACCTTGAGGATACCTTTCACTTGCTATGTTAATATCTTAGTGATTTCCTTGGGTTATAACTATGCCTCTTAACATTTCAACTTCATAATTGATTCTCTTCTGGAGTGATTGCAATGAAGATGGAAACCTATGGAAGATGAAGTTCATTGAAGATTGGTGAAGATGAAGATTGTGACTGTCAAAACTGGTTGTCTGTTGAAGCTAGGGTTTTGTTGTCTTTTTGTTGAAGCTGGGTACTGGCTGAGGTTCAGGTTTGCTAAAGATGGGGCTTATTGAAGATAGGAGCTTATCTAACGCTTGAAGATTGTTGAAGATGGATGAGGGGTTTTGCTTGGAGAAGTTATTACTGTCAACCCCTTGTTGTTAATCAATTGTAGCTGTCAGGGTTGTTGTTGTTTGTGTTGCTTATTGTAGGAGCTGGTGTTGCTGTCAGAGCTGGTGTTGGATTTTATTTCTTCTTTTTCTGTATGGTTTGTTGGCTTGTTCAGCTTGCCCCTTAGGTTTGAAGTGAAGCTGTTTCACTTTGCCTATTGTTTTCCCAGGTTCGAGGTTGAGTGGGACTCCCTTGCCTCGCTTGTACTGCTGCATCTCATGTATGTTTACTGTTTACTGTATATCTGTTTCTTTTCCGTTTATCCCCTAGGATCTCTGATTTCCTCCGTGCAGGAGGGAATTATGATAGACATTAGGTTTTAACCCATGCATGAAAACATTAGGTTAGTTTGATTCCCCTTTCAACCCTAGGCTTTTTAGAGTTTCTTTCTCTTCTATCTCAAAACAATTCAAAACACAATAATAAGGATAATCGATGTCGTACGCTACGAGCCTTAAGCTATTTGAGAGAGGATTGCTGGAGGGTCACTCTTTAGTAATCTGACTGCTTAGTGTGTTACCCTTAGGGTGACATACGACGTAGTCACCCTCAAACCATAGACTCTAGTACGTCAGAGATTGCAAACAGACTAAAAAACACTTCTTTCGTAAAAGATTCAAAACAAGCATCAAAGTGTCATTTTTGTCCGCTTGGACTCTTAATCAGGAGAAAACCTTTTCAGAAGGATCTAAAAAACAGTCAGACAAATATGTGTCTTTCGTAGCCCGAACTACGTTTTCTCTGATCTTTCATGCTGTATGAAAGTACGTAGGCATAGGATGCCGTATCCTAGCGAGCAACCTTCCCCTCCTTTCCCGTATGTGGGCGAACTACGTTGACTCTGATTTCTCGTTCCGGACGGGAATACGTAGGCATAAAGTGCGATACTTTGCCGAGTCATTTTATTTTCTTTTAAGCCATACCTTTAGTGTAGATAGAATAAAAATCCGTACTAGAAAACAAGCGTGGATCCCGTCGAGTACGACGGACGTGAGGGGTGCTAATACCTTCCCCTTGCGTAACCGACTCCCGAACCCAGGATTTGGTTGCAATGACCATTCCTTTCCTATCTTTGCGGTAGGTTTACTTCGAGCGTTTCCTTTCCCCCTTGTGGGATAAATAACGCACGGTGGCGACTCTTCTGTTTAGCCGGCGCCGATTTTCGCAGTAGCAACAAGGGGAGCGCCCCTTTGAAGTCTTCAGACTCAATCAGAAGAACGACTGCTATGAGGTCGACTCTGATTCGGGCTCCGATAGTTTCACTGCAACGGAGTGAGAGGTTGCCGATTCTACATGGCAGAAACAATCCGGAGACGAGGTTTGACTTAGTGAGGATCCTCTCTGTTCAGGGGCTTTCATCCCTAAGCTCGACCCAGGAATATGGCAAAGTTGCGGGCAAGGCGATTCAGACCTCAAAGACCGCGGGATATACTCCTGATCTTTCTCATCTTCAGATGAGATCATGGGAACACCCATTTCTTTTGCATGATAAGGGATGAATATGCCTGATGCTTTCATGCTGCCCGACACGAATTCGATTTTCCTTGACTCAATCATGTCATGAATCATATGCTTAAAAGCTCTACAGTTCAATAAATCATGCCCCGATGCTCTAGAGTGGAATTCGCAACGGGCGTTCACGTCCCAGTCGGGTGGTGTTTGTCCAATCATTGGAGCCAACGTTCGATGTTTAACCAACTGAAGTTGGAGCAGGAGTTGCAACAACTGGTCATAATCCATCGGGATTGGATCGAGGATTTTGTTAGATAGTCTCCTCTTTTGACCCTGTCTTCTAGGGTTGTCTTACGGAACCGGACGTGGCTGCTGACGGGACACGTTTCGAGCTTCATGCTAAGCAGCGGGTTTTTTAGGCTTATCATACCTAGGTGCGGGTTCTTCAGATACCCGTGGAGCAAGTATGCCGGCTGCAGCCTCGGGATTCTGCTCACATTCTCTTCAGAGTATGTTCTTTAGTACTTCTGCCATCAGGCCCACCTGATTCTTCAGCTGGTGGTTCTCCTCTTTGAGCGCCTACTGGTCCCTCATAACCTGCCTCAGATGGCCTCGGACCTTTCTCAACTCTGCTTGAACCTGTTCCATTGCTCAGATCAACCTGAGACAAACCTGAAACAACCTATATCAACAGAGGGTTAGAAAAACGGCAAGGCACCTATCATGCAGATGATTCATGCAAATGCAAACACGTATCCATGTATTAGGAGGAGGTCCCCCTCGATTCTAGCTTCCGAGACAAATAAAGTCTACCGTCCAATCATGGAAAGAAAACCCTCATATATATATATATATATATATATATATATATATATATATATATATATATATATATATATATATATATATATATATATATATATATATATATATATATATATATATATATATATCAGAGAAAACCCACGAGGGTGGCATACAACAGTAACTGAATACAACTGAAGCAACAATCGTGACCCCAACCAACAGGCCTGGTGGTGATCAGCATATCAATGCATAAAATGTACACAAGAAATACAAAGAGATCAAGTGCGGCTACGGGCACGGAAATCCTCTAGTAACTTCTTCGTAGCGGGATGATCAGGCTGGGTGAGCAGACCCTGGATCAGCAGATCCCTCTGCCTGATGGACTCTGGGAGGTTCTCGGCAATGCTCCTAGAAACATCTTCTTCAAATCGGTTCTCCACCCTACTCCTCTTAGCATCAGCCCAGAGTTAACAATCCACCAGGTTTGCCTTGGTCTCAACCAACCTATACTGGACATCTCGTCGTAGTGAGGCTTCAGCCTCTATCTTCTTGTCTTTGGCCTCAATCTGAGCTTCTAACTGGGCTATCTGTTGCTTCAGTTTTTCTTCCCGCTCTTTGTGGCTAGTTGTTGCGGTGAAAATTGGATATCAAGCTATTAAATTAACTTGAATCTTAATTCTTTTACATCTGAACTTTAATTTATCCAAAGGAAAAGTCTAAAGAAAGAAAAACCCTTTTCGCGATGTAACAACAACGCTAAGAGATTCGGGGACCGGGGGTTGGTTATACCTAGGGAAGGTGTTAGCACCCTAAGCATCTGTAGTACTCTACAGAAACCTTTTGTTTGTTTGTGCTAATTTGTTAAATGTTTGCTATGGATTGGAAAAAAGGTATAAGTTAAAACCTAAAGATATGTACATTAAGTTTGCTCGCAAAGACACCGTGTCCTTTGCCTACGTATCCTAACTAGGATAGAATCAGAGCAATCGTAGTTCACCTCACCAAGTTTGAAGAACACTTGATTATGATCAAGGTTCAAAGGGGAACAAACATGATAATGTTTGTGTAGAGGTTAAGGAAACTCTCTAAATCTAAGTTGAACACTCAAGAAAGGAAAGTAAGTAATCATGACGATGATTCTTCCATAGAGTTAACAAACTCTATCCTAGGGTTCTAGTTGAAGAACACTCCTAGTAAAGGTGGGTTTCTTAGAATCAAAGCAAAGTCTAATGGCTTCTAAACTAAGTTTAAGGTGACTTAACAAAGTCAAGAGAATGGTTACGAGCTATCCATGACACAAGGGTCAATAGAGAGACTTTTCCTTTGGAAGGAGAGAGAGGTGGTAACATGGACAAGAACTAACGAGTTCCATCACTTGGGGAAAAGAAACTAATTAACAAAGTAATAAACATGATGAAGATAAAAGCATGGTGACACCCATATAAAGCAAGCATGTTGAAGGCAAAGTAAATGTGACAACATCATACCAACAAAAGATACATTGATGACAATCAAGCAACAAGTAAGCAAGAAATGTGACGACAACTCAAGCTTAAAATAGTTTTCTTAGAGGAAACACATAAGTTCATGGTAACAACCCAAAGAAAATAATCCTATCATGCTGACTAACATAAAGGAAAATAAACATCAACAAATTCACAAGATAAACAGGCATGGTATAAAAGGAAGATCATCAAGACGCAAGGTAACGACCTCAAATAGTAAACAACTTCCAAGTAAACAAGAGGCATCATAATTAAGAACAACTAGGAATATTTTTACATCACATGAAATTAGACATTAAAATGAACATGTTGCAAAAAGAATGAAAAATGAGAAAGTTATGATTTTTTGAATTTGAAGTGATTTATGATAATAAAACAAGTACAAGCAAAATAAAAAAGAGAAAGGGGCCACGCTGGGAGTTGAACCCAGGCCCCCTTAGTTGCAAACTCAAGGCACCAACCACTAGGCCAATTGCGCGCACTGACCAGGCAATGGAAGAAGTAAAGAAAATGATGCAAATACAATTGAAAAATAAAATGCAAAAAGGGTTGATCCTCCTCAGGGATCGAACCCATGTCTGGCTAATGAAAGGTATGATATGCGCGCATGCTTCTACCACTAGGGTGGCTATACATTCGTTGATATAGCCACCCCTATAAACATATAAGGCGTGTTCACTTGGATTTCTGGGTAAATATGAAGCAAAGACAAGGCATTTTTCAAAATACGTTTTGATGTCAACTTGCTCAATTCTTAAAAATTTTTAGCAAACTTTAGATCAATCTTGGGTAGAATTGAACAAGGATCATGATGGTACAGTTGGTTTTTTAAAATGATGTGCACATAAGAAAATTTGAAGACAAATGCATAAAGAAGTTTTGATGTGCACTTTGAATTCAAGAGATCAAAACAGGTGGACTTGGGGGTATGCAAGGGTCTGAGCACATTTGAAATATGATATGGAAAAAATTATGACAGGCAAAATATTCAAGAGATCTCAAAATGAAAAAAATGGCATGAAAGTTGCATACATACTGTGAATAACAATACAAAAGAACAACAATCCAAAATTGCCACAAGCTTAAGTCAAAGGATGCAATGAGCTCGCATTTAGATCAGTCAATGTCACCAAGGCCAAGTTCAACCCAACTGTTCTACCAATTCTGTTCCAAACAGAAATTATCATATAGCCAACAAATCAAACACCAAACAGCCCTATCACCTGCTAGCAAATGCCATTGAACTGACAAACCCCACCTCAAAATAGTTTCTGGACAGATTAAGAAAAATAACTCTTTTCTTGCATTCACAAATGACAAAGACAATTTGATCTTTTTAATGCCTATAGGCAGTAAGTACACAAAATGGATAATATTCTCCCTATGATCCATCATCAAACCTTATCAAAAATAGCCCTACATCTATCAAAGACCAATCCCAAGCAAGCAAGCAAAACAGTGAGAGGTATGAATGACAGATAGATGCAAATAGGTTTAATGTCAAAATCCATTTTAAGATGAACTCAATACAAACATTCATAGCTGACAGATTTGAAATCACGCATAGTTTTGATACATAGAGGCAAGCTTCAACATGATAATGTCTAGGAAAAAAACAGTTCAATACGTAGGTCAAGAAGTTCCAAACACAATCTGAATCCAAGTTTTAAACCTACTGTCAGCTTGAAAATTGTGAATTTCAAGGGATGCCAAATTCTAAACATGATCAGGCTTGTGATTTCTCATTGTGATAATGGCATACTGACTGAAGTGAAATGTGTATTAGACGGCAATAAGTGAACTAGGACAGCAACTGCTATCAGGCAAGAGATTAAGAAATTTCATACACAAAGGCAACAGTCTAAATGGAGCTTGATGGTCTGGGAAATTTCAAGAAGCAGAAGCTGACATTCATTTTTGGGGTATTTCAAACAATTATCTGTTGATGAATTCCAACCAGTATTCCAATGACAAAGAAAAATTAAAACCAAAGTAAACCCTCATCATAGGCAACATGATCAAATGAGGTTTTGTTCAAAAGACAACAATTAAGATTACATAAACCATGCTCCAAGGGCATGAATCCACAGTAATAGACAACAACGTACCAAACCAAACTCAAACCTCCAAACATCAAGGTCTCAATATGAAAACACCTAAGGGTCCAACTGCCCCAGATTGTAGCCTCTAAAAAAACCACACTAGCAGGTGAAACCTAATGAGTCCTATCCCTTAGCCTCCAACAGTCTGCATAGCATCTTGGCAATGAGTTGACAAACTCAGCTTTAGGTACAGATCAAGACACCTAACCTAAAAAAAGCCAGAGAACCAACCAACAACCAGAACTTAACAGCCTACTGCTATAGCACAAAGGGAACTTGCCTAAAACTTAGTAGAACCAACAACTGCCATCATAAAGTTCTAAACAGCAACTGACCAGAAAACATTGTCTACTAGAAGGTCTTGGCATAAATGACAATGCCTACATCTCATAAAAAACTTAAACACAAATGCAGTCCTAGGTTCTCACATTCAAACAGCCTAATCCTTTGCCAAAGCAAAACAGGACTGACACTAAGAATTCCTCAATTCACCTCCAAGGGAACTAAACCTAACTGGTCCTACAAAGTTATCCCATAAGAGTAAATCCTGGTGCACACGTAATCTGGTCAGAAAGGCAAAGCATACCAGAAATCTTGTCATACATGGTACTGCCTACCTCAGTCCAAATTACATCATAAAAACAGCTCACCAACCTAATGCAAAGATGAATTTACAAACTCAAAAAGATGATCTCTAATATGATAATGTTCATCCACAAAGTATCACCAACTCAACATATTTGAATCCCTTAGTAAGGGGGCAAACCTTTTAAATCCTTAACAATATGCTTGCAAATCCAAACAAAATGTGGTGACAGTCCTCTCCTCCCCTCCATCTTATGCCAATAGGTCCATACCAGTTAGCAACTCCCTCTCAAGCAAAACCACCACTGATCCTAAAATGATAATCTGACCTCTAATTTCTAAAAACCAACTGCTAGCCCTTAAACAGGTCAGTCATCAAACCCTTACACAATGTAAGCCTTAAACACCCTAACACCTGCTAGCAACAAGATCCAAAACAACAGTGGACTACCAGCTCTAGTGCTCCAAATGAAATAGAGCAGATGAAAAACAAACAACAGTGGCCTATCAGTAGGTTTGGGGATAATCCAACAGCATACCAAACACAACTTGTTGACAGCCTTAGTCATGTACAAACAAGTCCTAAATACTAATAGAAGTCCAACCATGAATGAGTTTCCCTAAAACAAAACCAAACCAAAAAGTGAAGTGTGTGCACCAGTGGTTTTTCAAAACAGTTTGACAGATAGGGGGTACAAACATGGTTCAGTTGCAAAAAAGGCCCTCATGTTAACAAACAGTACACACACACATCATCAATGTAGACAAGAGTGAGTTACAACTCATAAAAGATACACATTGCAAGTATATGGCCATGGTAAATTTAGCTCAAAGTTGCAATTTGATGATGAAATGAGAGAGCAAGCAATTATTGATCAAAACAATCATCTCTACACATTGGAATCAAGTATATAAATGAGTTACAACAAAAAAATTAGGCATATTGCAAGTAACAAGAATTTCGGTATGCTCATGGTGGTTTTTCAACTTAACAATCTCAAAAAATGCCAAACATGAAAATATGAGGTAAAGTGAGGAGTTGATAAACTACATACCTCTTGTAGACTATGTTGAGCAAGTTAGAACACAAAGAAATCCAGAGATCTTTAAATACCACCTAGCTTTGGAACTTCCCTCCTTTTGAAGCAAAATGCAACTTCTATGACAGTTTGAGTAAATTCTATTCCAGCTGGTTTTTGAGCCTTAGGATAGTTAGAACATCATAAACATGAAGTGTTGGGTGTGTTGAAAGATTCAAAACAGGTCCAAGTGAGGATTTGTGAGGTTTTGTATGTGAAGTCAAACATTCTTGGATTGAAAGTTGACTTTGTGGAAAATGGTGATTTTGAGTGGTTTAAGGGCTTGAACACCTTCTATACCATATTTATGGATTTTGTGGATGGTTTTTTTGAGGTTTAAAGTGTATGAAAATGAGTTTGGTGGCTAAACTGTCCAAGGCAGTTTTATTTGGGGTTTTTGGTGATTTTGAGATTTAGGAAAAATGAAGTGAGGAGGGAAAGAGGGAGAGCTTGTGATTTCTCTGGTTTTGAGAAGGGCTCTGATGTGTTGAATGAGGTAGAGGATTGCTCTATTTATAGGAAAAGTGAAAGTGGAAAATTAGTTCAAATCTTGCAAAAGTGGTTTCTTGGCCTCAAGGTAATCAGAAGTCAAGTGGAATGAGTGACTTAGAGGTGGCTGAGTTGAGGCTAGGATGGCTAGAGGCATGGTTGCTGCAGATTTTCTCTTTTCACCTTTTTGTATTTTTGAATATTTTAATGCAAGTTGCATTGCAACTTGCCAAGCCACTTGCCTTGGCTTCCAATTCTCATGCTATCTGCATTTCCTTTGCATTTCCACACATCTAAGCCTCTACATATCATAATAAACAAGATCCAAGGGCTGAGAAAGATCCAACTTGATGAAAATCTCACTTGTAGAAAAACCAGAATTTTGTGCCTCATGTATGACAGTCCCAACTTGACTAATCCATAACTCTCAGCTCACAAATGCCATTGAGATGTTCTAGTACTTTTTGGAAAGCCCTCAAGTAGCTCTAAAATATTCATGTTTTCATGACTTTCAAATTCTCAAAGGAGCTTGACCAAAAAAAACCTTATAAAGTTGTTAAAAAACAAGCTTAAAAGTGAAATTTCTCTAAGTCATTTTCCCTTCTTGAAATGAATTTGATCATAACTCCAAACCTATGCATTTTCTGATCATGGACCACTTTGAGGCTTTTGTAGGGTTTGTCAAGGCTTTCCAATGAGCTTTGAACCACTTCATTTGGATGTGTGGTTAAGGAGTTATGGTCTTGCCCCTTTCGAAACCCTAATTCCCGACTTTTGCGATTACTCCTCAACCCTTGATCCAATTGTCATGAAATTTTATGGGTAGATGAAATATGTCATTAGGAACATTTTTTATTCACATCTTGAGGTAAGATTCCTTATTGTTGAAGAGTTGACTTTTCGATCAACCGAACGATCGATCGGTGGCTACCGAGTCGACTGTTGATGCTCTGGACCTCTTGAGGCTCTGAAACTTCTTGAATGGACTTTATCAAGCCATATGAACACTATGGACCACAATCCCACCATTTTAACACCTTTTAAATCAAAAATCAAACCACCGTTGACTTTTCCTGCTCGAAAACCCTAATCGGGTATCCTGAACTTCACTGCTTTTCATCCCCGAGTGACAACCTCAAATTGGATTCATGCTTGATCCAATAGAATATTCTCGATGATGTGGAGACCAAATCTCAAAGAAAACCAATCCCAAAACATTGACCGTTCAACCCTCGAAACCTCGATTTCGGCTGTACAAAACCCTGATTCACCTGTAACTTGACAAAGACCACTTGAAAAGGGTTAAGGTTAGATAAACATGTGAACATGCTCCTAAAATGATGATGAAGATCTAAGGGGTCAAAATTTGGGGTATGACAGTTGCCCCTATTTAAATATCTTTCACTAGATGGCGGCGAAAGATGACAATCCTCGCGGAATCGTAGTGAAAGGTATTTAAATATAGCGAACCAAAAATTTTGTCCCTTAGATCCAATGGTATGCAAAAGGACAAATACGGATATACTATGAATCTAGATGATGCTTTATGATGTTTGAATTTAAGACAGATACAGACACGCGAGCAAAGATAAAAGAACGGTAATACAATGAGTAACTACTCATAGAGACCCACACACTGGGGAAAGATCCAAGGAAAAGCAAACAAAAGAAGTTCAAACGACTAAAGCCACTGCTCAGGGAAATATTTCACACAGGGGACGCCAACTCCAACAGTGAAGACAAAACTTCATTCGGGAGAAGGAGGTGACACTCTGCTGGGGAAAAAGAAAGGAGACGCAAACCTCACTGGGGATAAACAGCTGAGGAATCTCCTATAGCGAAGAGTTCGAACGGGATCTTCAGGAAAATAGAAACACAAACTTTGCATAGTGATAGCAAAATGGGACAATATCGCCAAAGACAATTGGACTTTCAAGCAATGTCAGTCACAACTGGACTTTAACAGAAAACGCCAGTCACCACTGGACTTTAAAAGAAAGCCGCCAGTTACCACTGGACTTTAACAGAAAGCTGCCAGTTACCACTGGACTTTAACAATAAATGCCAGTCACCACTGGACTTTAAAAAGAAATGCCAGTCACCACTGGACTTTAAAAGAAATGCCAGTCACCACTGGACTTTAAAAAGAAAGCTTCCAGTTACCACTGGACTTTAAATGAAAGCTGCCAGTCACCACTGGATTTAAACAAGAAATGCTGCCAGTCACCACTGGACTTAAACAAGAAATGCCAGTCACCACTGGACTTAAACAAGAAAACGCCAGTCACCACTGGACTTTAAAAGAAAGCTGCCAGTCACTACTGGACTTAAATAAGAAATGCTGCCAGTCACCACTGGACTTAAACAAGAAATGCCAGTCACCACTGGACTTACTGGGGACCTCACCAAAATATGTGGGACAATTGCTTTACAAACCAAATTTTCTCAACAAGGAGAAATAACCAACAGAAATTCCTCAACTCCTCAAGGATATACCATTTAAGCATAAAATCCAAAGAGAGGTTGTTACCACAACACTACTGGAGAAGGATTTTTCTTCGAATAGGATCTGTAAAAGATTCTTCCTGGGGATATAGCACACAATAAATGCATGCCCAACATAGATTTGGAATCCACTTTCCAGGGATCAAAGTTCAATCTAGGAATGAGCTAGAAAGAAACGGTCACACAAGACTCCAACCATTGAGGATTAAACTCAAATGAGAATTTATCTTATCAAGGTGTGGAAAAGATAATTGAAACAACCATCATCCACGAGGATTGAACTCTGTGGGGAAATTAGAATTGGGGGGCACTTTATGCCTAAGGGCTGACAACTCTATTGGAGAGAAAAGACAAACCCAATCGATTGGTGAAAAACACCAAAGTGAAACAGGAACAGGTAATAACTAGAGATAGCAAAAATGCACGGATGCTATGCATATGCTTTATGCCATGCTTGTGTTTATGCTGACAAAACAGACAAAACAAAACAGGAGATGAAATAAACATCTCGACATGGATACCTAGCCAACTTTACCAGACGGGCCATCACTGGGGATGATCATAAAGATTGACAATTCCACTTCAAAGTTATAACCTTCTCTGGGAGAGAGTAATCCACAACATCATGACTGCACTCGGATTGCCATCATGCTCGAATTCTTCGTCGAAGGAAAAATCACCAAAGGAATTTCCAAGATACACTGAAGTAACAACTTAATCGGAGAGCTGACTAAAGGGTATCATGAGAACCAAATACTTCTACCCCTCGATAGTATAACAAACCTCTGCAAGTGAGCAACGGATCTTGGGACAAACAGTCTTCCAACTTTTCTGCCCCAGATTACATGGTCCACAAGAAGGAATCACCAAGAGGATTTTATAGAAGAATTAACATACCAAGATGCCTCAATATCTTCAAACTCTTGGAGAGATTCACGAATCTCGACATAACTGCCCCAGTTCAACTATCTTCGAGAGATTAATCTCATCTTGACTTGATTGCTTCTGATTAACTGGTCTAGAGTAGCTGACCTTGAAAAGAGCTAAGAAGCAACTTGCTTATAAGACCCCAAACGATGTTCCCCAGAACACATGGTCTGCAAGAAGAAATCACCAAGAGGGTTTTATAGAAGAATTGACATACAAGATGCCTCAATCTCTTAAAACTCTTGGAGAGGTTCACGAACCTCGACGTAACTACCCCAGTTCAACGGTCTTTGAGAGATTAATCTAATCTCGACTTGGTCGGCTTTGATTAGCTGAACATTGTGACAAATGATTAACCAATCCTTCAAATTAGTTGCCCCAGGTCGAGCTTCCTTTATCAAATCCAATTCCTTAGCTGACAGCATTTGTTGGGATTCCTTTTGACATTGGATCGTCTGGCAAACAAAGTGTTCATTAAAAATTGGCAATTTTCAATGTAAAATTCATGCAATCTTTTGAAAACAATTTTGATGAAACACACGCGGCGGAGTGATCAAACGATCAAAGCGAAAGCGATCCAACCATCTTGCAGATGATGGATAAAGTGATGAACACACACAAATATCAAAGATCATTAGGAGTCTGGTTATCTAACCTTGCTGTAATATGCTTTCAAAATAACCTTACCTCAATTAGGTCTTTTAAGGGTTGTAGCATGGTTTGGTTCACGACTCATGAAACAAAGGATAAAGGCTCAAAGTTACTTGTCCCACCCATCTTCATGATGAACTCCAATCCTAAGCTCAGTTAACTCAAACTATGCATTCAGGTTCCTACAGGCTTTAAGGATTGAACCGATGATAGTTGGTGATGATTCGCGAATCTAAGGTAGTCATAACTCCCTTACAGTGTTTGATAGCTTTTGCTATTTGAGGTTTTTTGAAAGTGAAGCCTTAAGGATTTCCTCTTTTATTATCCCTTACTTTTTCCTGAACTGTTTCTTTTGGATATACAGCCAGCGGGATGCCCCATTTTTGCCTAAGTCTCCTTCACAGGTTTTGACTTAGCGGGCTTTTCAATTTTCTTCTTTTTTTTCTTCTTCTTCTTTTTCTTTTTTGAGAAAGGGGGTGACTACCTAGTTTAATGGCTACGGAGAACCATCATCGTCTTTTGGATTTCGAAACATGCTTTTTGCGTCCGAAGGAAAACCTGAATGCATCAATTTTTTGTGAAAAGCGTCTTGTATGCACATATCTTCGAGTTAACTGAGAACTACCCGCGCTAGGTTCGAGATTAAGGTTTCTGTTTTTGTAAAGAAAGAAAACTCCTACTTCTAGGCTCGAAGTGGTTAACGAGGGATTATCTTCCTTATTTCTCCAGTGTTTTAGGGATTGAATCAATGCCTTACATCATCGGCAAAGTTAATTTGAAAGCATATCAACAACAGTTATGGATTTAGTTCTTATCATCCTCCCCAATCTTTGCTTTAAACAACAGTTTTCGTAAAAAAAAAATTCATTTTTGTATTTCATGAAAGGAAAATGAAAGAGTGAAACGAATGGACTTAATCAAAAGACGCACAAACATTTCATTAATATTGCCAATTCAAAATGAACAACAGCTTACAAGCATTTCCAATTAAACAACAAGGGAAATACAACTGAAAATACTGAAACAAACAGAATACAGCCAGCTTAGGAGAATTGACTTAACAACTTCAGTTTTCAGGCCCAAATGGGGGAACACCTCTATCACTGATTACTTGCTCCTTGTGGTATAGAACCTTGAGAGGCCTCGTAGGTCCTTTGTCTTTTGCCTCGAGAGCTGAGACACTGATACTTGGTTTACCTTCTTGAGGTTTTAACAGCTCCAACAAGCTTTGCACCTTCAACCCAAAACCTTTGCACTCTTCCACCAAATGCCCCATTGTCCCAGTATGGTACTTGCATTTAACTTCTGGGTGATCTTCTTCAAAGATCAGTTTTTTGTCATAGACTAGCTCTTGCACCACAAATCCTAATGCCAAACAAGTGTCTAGTTCATGTCCTTCAGCCCCTTTGTGAAACTCGCAAGTCAAATTTGCATTATGCCATGGTCCTGGCACAAGGTTAAGAGCTCGTGGAGTCACCAACGAATTTTGAATTAGTATCAGATAAAGCTTACTTAGCAGCACAAGAACTGTCTTGTAGCATGCCTTGTTCCTTTTGACAAGATTCTTCTTATTCATGTTCTGGCTTCGAGAACTTTGACGGGAAACAACCAATGAATGTTGAGATGCTCTTTTGGTAACCACCTGACAAGGATGACGTTTTGGCGCAGGCCCAAATGCTGGTTGACGATGGTCTGACCGTTGAAGCTCAGGAGGTCCTTGAGCTGAGAGAGTCACCGGAAGCGATGGACTCACGACCTCTCTAGGCGCAATAGGGGGAGAATACCCTTCATTCTTCATCAAATTCTGCAAAGTCTCCAAAACCCAATTCATCTGATCTTTGAGGACCCTGAGTTCCTCCTTCAAGGCTTATTTCCCTTTCAAAAGTTCTTTCATCGTTTCCATTGGTTTAGAATGCGTGCTAGGTATCCCTCTCTAGAGACAGGAAGAGGAATATGAGACTCAAGGCTGAGAAATGCAAATGCAAATGCAAATGTGTCAACATGCTCATGCAATGCAAAAAGTTTCATGGAACTCAAAATATTTACAAACATCAAGATAAACCAAAAAGTTCTTTCATTAACCATCAATTTGAATTACGCCATGTGAGTACTGCTTATAAGAGTCTTAAATAGAAAGCTAAATAAAATCTAACAAAGAGTCCTAAAGAGGTTCTCTGGACAACCTCGTGTTAAGCTCCTTGATCTCTTCTTCCATCTGGGACTTCTCGAGGATAAGCTTCTCCACAATTAGCTTCTACGGAGTCAACTGAGGAATAGATGAAGATAAATCAGCTGATACTTTCCTCTTCTTACAAGAGAGTACTTCCTCATTCTTCAATCGTAGTTGCTTCTCGAGCTCTACGTTTTCTTTGTCAACCACTTGATCTTGTGCTTCAATTCTTCTTCTTGCTTGTTGTGCTTTGTTCAAAGTGATTCCCAAACGTGTAGCCTTAGTAATATCTTTCTCCATAGGGTCTTTCTCCATGTTTGGAAAAGGAGATTCGTCAAGAACGAGCAATCCAACAAAATGTGAGTATTAGTTGATAGTCGGGAAAAGTGGAACGATAATAGACTGGATCATAGAACTGGAGAAACATGGAGAGATAGTCCATTATCCATCTTTATCCTCAACCATAACAATAGTTTCCCATAGCTGCTCTTGAATCTCTCTGGATTTGTCACCAAGGTACTCAACCTCTTTAGATCCTCCAAGTTAAGACTCTTGTAAGTGTACTTCAAAGTCTCTTTCTTTTACTATCCATAACAACCTTGATGTTTACAAACAAAAAATTTGAGTTCCATGAAACCTTATGATACGATGTTTATGAATGCAAGAATGCATAACCACATGTAAATGCAAAGATCACATGTATGCACATAAACACAAGCCTAAGTTCAAAGGTCGAGCGTGGATCCAAGGTCTACCCATCCCCAAAAGGTATGTACTAGGGATTTCAAGCCTGTAGAGCAAGGTTCTAAATGGTTCCTAGAGTCATCAACCCATCTTTCGGATATTATCAACTTCCCAAATTACTTGGTAATCGATAATATTCTCAAGAGAGTCTCGTCTAAGTGTAGTATCGCGTATCAACTATTTCGGAAATACTTCCTTATAGCCATCGCACTACATCCTAGTAAGGCCAAAGTGGGGTAGAATGTAATCTAAAAGTCCACAGTGTCATGGGCTCCTTCGTTGAAAGTAGCGTTATTTTCACGAATACTCGATCAACAATACTAAACTCTCAAAAAGGGCCTACCTTGAGTGGTGGTTTCTCAAGTTAGCTTGGTCGGGAATCAACTTCCTATAAGCCTTCTTGAATATACCACCATCCTATCATAATTGTACTCCAGTCCGGGTATAGGACCATCTCACCACTCAAAAGGTCCCGAGATCCAACAATCAAACAAATACACAAATATACATGTAAAGCAAATATTCACAAATATGGCACATAAACAAACAAAATAGGCTAAACCCTCAAGATCCTTCCCCAGTGAAGTCGCCATTCCTGTAGCGGTGAAAATTGGATATCAAGCTATTGAATTAACTTGAATCTTAATTCTTTTACAAATGAACTTTAATTTATCCAAAGGAAAGGTCTAAAGAAAGAAAAACCCTTTTCACGATGTAACAACAACGCTAAGAGATTTGGGGATCGGGGGTTAGTTATACCTAGGGAAGGTGTTAGCACCCTAAGCATCTGTAGTACTCTATAAGAACCTTTTGTTTGTTTGTGCTAAGTTGTTAAATGTTTGCTATGGATTGGAAAAAAGGTATAGGTTAAAACCTAAAGATATGTACACTAAGTTTTCTCGCAAAGACACCGCGTCCTTTGCCTACGTACCCTAACTAGGATAGAATCAGAGAAATCGTAGTTCACCTCACCAAGTTTGAAGAACACTTGATTATGATCAAGGTTCAAAGGGGAACAAACATGACAATGTTTGTGTAGAGGTTAAGGAAACTCTCTAGATCTAAGTTGAACACTCAAGAAAGGAAAGTAAGTAATCATGACGATGATTCTTCCATAGAGTTAACAAACTCTATCCTAGGGTTCTAGTTGAAGAACACTCCTAGTAAAGGTGGGTTTCTTAGATTCAAAGCAAAGTCTAATGGCTTCTAAACTAAGTTTAAGGTGACTTAACAAAGTCAAGAGAATGGTTACGAGCTATCCATGACACAAGGGTCAATAGAGAGACTTTTCCTTTGGAAGGAGAGAGAGGTGGTAACATGGACGAGAACTAACGAGTTCCATCACTTGGGGAAAAGAAACTAATTAACAAAGTAATAAACATGATGAAGATAAAAGCATGGTGACACCCATATAAAGCAAGCATGTTGAAGGTAAAGTAAATGTGACAACATCATACCAACAAAAGATACATTGATGACAATCAAGCAACAAGTAAGCAAGAAATGTGACGACAACTCAAGCTTAAAATAGTTTTCTTAGAGGAAACACATAAGTTCATGGTAACAACCCAAAGAAAATAATCCTATCATGCTGACTAACATAAAGGAAAATAAACATCAACAAATTCACAAGATAAACAAGCATGGTATAAAAGGAAGATCATCAAGACGCAAGGTAACGACCTCAAATAGTAAACAACTTCCAAGTAAACAAGAGGCATCATAATTAAGAACAACTTTGAATATTTTTACATCACATGAAATTAGACATTAAAATGAACATGTTGCAAAAAGAATGAAAAATGAAAAATGAGAAAGCAAAATAAAAAAGAGAAAGGGGCCACGCTGGGAGTTGAACCCAGGCCCCCTTAGTTGCAAACTCAAGGCACCAACCACTAGGCCAATTGCGCGCACTGACCAGGCAATGGAAGAAGTAAAGAAAATGATGCAAATACAATTGAAAAATAAAATGCAAAAAGGGTTGATCCTCCTCAGGGATCGAACCCAGGTCTGGCTAATGAAAGGTATGATATGCGCGCATGCTTCTACCACTGAGGTGGCTATACATTCGTTGATATAGCCACCCCTATAAACATATAAGGCGTGTTCGCTTGGATTTCTGGGCAAATATGAAGCAAAGACAAGGCATTTTTCAAAATACGTTTTGATGTCAACTTGCTCAATTCTTAAATTTTTTTAGCAAACTTTAGATCAATCTTGGGTAGAATTGAACAAGGATCATGATGGTACAGTTGGTTTTTTAAAATGATGTGCACATAAGAAAATTTGAAGACAAATGCATAAAGAAGTTTTGATATGCACTTTGAATTCAAGAGATCAAAACAGGTGGACTTGGGGGTATGCAAGGGTCTGAGCACATTTGAAATATGATATGGAAAAAATTATGACAGGCAAAATATTCAAGAGATCTCAAAATGAAAAAAATGGCATGAAAGTTGCATACATACTGTGAATGACAATACAAAAGAACAACAATCCAAAATTGCCACAAGCTTAAGTCAAAGGATGCAATGAGCTCACATTTTGATCAGTCAATGTCACCAAGGCCAAGTTCAACCCAACTGTTCTACCAATTCTGTTCCAAACTGAAATTCTCATATAGCCAACAAATCAAACACCAAACAGCCCTATCACCTGCTAGCAAATGCCCTTGAACTGACAAACCCCACCTCAAAACAGTTTCTGGACAGATTAAGAAAAACAACTCTTTTCTTGCATTCACAAACGACAAAGACAATTTGATCTTTTTAATGCCTATAGGCAGTAAGTACACAAAATGGATAATATTCTCCCTATGATCCATCATCAAACCTTATCAAAAATAGCCCTACAGCTTTCAAAGACCAATCCCAAGCAAGCAAGCAAAACAGTGAGAGGTATGAATGACAGATAGATGCAAATAGGTTTAACGTCAAATTTGAAATCACACATTCATAGCTGACAGATTTGAAATCACACATAGTTTTGATACATAGAGGCAAGCTTCAACATGACAATGTCTAGGAAAAAAGCAGTTCAATACGTAGGTCAAGAAGTTCGAAACACAATCTGAATCCAAGTTTTAAACCTACTGTCAGCTTGAAAATTGTGAATTTCAAGGGATGCCAAATTCTAAACATGATCAGGCTTGTGATTTCTCATTCTGATAATGGCATACTGACTGAAGTGAAATGTGTATTAGACGGCAATAAGTGAACTAGGACAGCAACTGCTATCAGGCAAGAGATTAAGAAATTTCATACACAAAGGCAACAGTCCAAATGGAGCTTGATGGTCTGGGAAATTTCAAGAAGCAGAAGCTGACATTCAGTTTTGGGGTATTTCAAACAATTATCTGTTGATGAATTCCAACCAGTATTTCAATGACAAAGAAAAATTAAAACCAAAGTAAACCCTCATCATAGGAAACATGATCAAATGAGGTTTTGTTCAAAAGACAACAATTAAGATTACATAAACCATGCTCCAAGGGCATGAATCCACAGTAACAGACAACAACATACCAAACCAAACTCAAACCTCCAAAGATCAAGGTCTCAATATGAAAACACCTAAGGGTCCAACTGCCCCAGATTGTAGCCTCTAAAAAAACCATACTAGCAGGTGAAACCTAATGAGACCTATCCCTTAGCCTCCAACAGTCTGCATAGCATCTTGGCAATGAGTTGATAAACTCAGCTTTAGGTACAGATCAAGACACCTAACCTAAAAAAATCCAGAGAACCAACCAACAACCAGAACTTAACAGCCTACTGCTATAGCACAAAGGGAACTTGCCTAAAACTTAGTAGAACCAACAACTGCCATCATAAAGTTCTAAACAGCAACTGACCAGAAAACATTGTCTACTAGAAGGTCTTGGCACAAATGACAATGCCTACATCTCATAAAAAAACTTAAACACAAATGCAGTCCTAGGTTCTCACATTCAAACAGCCTAATCCTTTGCCAAAGCAAAACAGGACTGACACTAAGAATTCCTCAATTCACCTCCAAGGGAACTAAACCTAACTGGTCCTACAAAGTTATCCCATAAGAGTAAATCCTGGTGCACACGTAATCTGGTCAGAAAGGCAAAGCATACCAGCAATCTTGTCATACATGGTACTACCTACCTCAGTCCAAATTACATCATAAAAACAGCTCACCAACCTAATGCAAAGATGAATTTACAAACTCAAAAAGATGATCTCTAATATGATAATGTTCATCCACAAAGTATCACCAACTCAACATATTTGAATCCCTTAGTAAGGGGGCAAACCTTTTAAATCCTTAACAGTATGCTTGCAAATCCAAACAAAATATGGTGACAGTCCTCTCCTCCCCTCCATCCTATGCCAATAGGTCCATATCAGTTAGCAACTCCCTCTCAAGCAAAACCACCACTGATCCTAAAATGATAATCTGGCCTCTAATTTCTAAAAACCAACTGCTAGCCCTTAAACATGGTTCAGTTGCAAAAAAGGCCCTCATGTTAACAAACAGTACACACACACATCATCAATGTAGACAAGAGTGAGTTACAACTCAGAAAAGATACACATTGCAAGTATATGGTCATGGTAAATTTAGCTCAAAGTTGTAATTTGATGATGAAATGAGAGAGCAAGCAATTATTGATCAAAACAATCATCTCAACACATTGGAATCAAGTATATAAATGAGTTACAACAAAAAGAATTAGGCATATTGCAAGCAACAAGAATTTTGGTATGCTCATGGTGGTTTTTCAACTTAACAATCTCAAAAAATGCCAAACATGAAAATATGAGGTAAAGTGAGGAGTTGATAGACTAAATACCTCTTGTAGACTATGTTGAGCAAGTTAGAACACAAAGAAATCCAAAGATCTTTAAATACCACCTAGCTTTGGAACTTCCCTCCTTTTGAAGCAAAATGCAACTTCTATGACAGTTTGAGTAAATTCTAGCTGGTTTTTGAGCCTTAGGATAGTTAGAACATCATAAACATGAAGTGTTGGGAGTGTTGAAAGATTCAAAACAGGTCCAAGTGAGGATTTGTGAGGTTTTGTATGTGAAGTCTAACTTTCTTGGATTGAAAGTTGACTTTATGAAAATGGTGATTTTGAGTGGTTTAAGGGCTTGAACACCTTATATACCATATTTATGGATTGTGTGGATGGTTTTTTTGAGGTTTAAAGTGCATGAAAATGAGTTTGGTGGCTGAACTGTCCAAGGCAGTTTTTTTGGGGTTTTTGGTGATTTTGAGATTTAGGAAAATGAAGTGAGGAGGGAAAGAGGGAGAGCTTGTGATTTCTCTGTGTTTAATGAGGTAGAGGATTGCTCTATTTATAGGAAAAGTGAGGGTGAGTGCAGAATGGGAGGTTTCCTTCCTAAGAGGGAAAAGTGGAAAATTAGTTCAAATCTTGCAAAAGTGGTTTCTTGGCCTCAAGGTAATCAGAAGTCAAGTGGAATTAGTGACTTAGAGGTGGATGAAGTGAGGCTAGGATGGCTAGAGGCATGGTTGCTGCAGATTTTCTCTTTTCACCTTTTTGTATTTTTGAATATTTTAATGCAAGTTGCATTGCAACTTGCCAAGCCACTTGCCTTGGCTTCCAATTCTCATGCTATTTGCATTTCCTTTGCATTTCCACACATCTAAGCTTCTACATATCAGAATAAACAAGATCCAAGGGCTGAGAAAGGTCCAACTTGATGAAAATCTCACTTGTAGAAAAACCAGAATTTTGTGCCTCACGTATGACAGTCCTAACTTCACTAATCCATAACTCTCAGCTCACAAATGCCATTGAGATGTTCTAGTACTTTTTGGAAAGCCCTCAAGTAGCTCTAAAACATTCATGTTTTCATGACTTTCAAATTCTCAAAGGAGCTTGACCAAAAAAACCTCTTAAAGTTGCTAAAAAACAAGCTTATAAAGTTGTTAAAAAACAAGCTTAAAAGTGAAATTTCTCCAAGTCATTTTCCCTTCTAGAAATGAATTTGATCATAACTCCAAATCTATGCATTTTATGATCATGGACCACTTTGAGGCTTTTTTATGATTTTTCAAGAGATTTCCAATGAGATTTGAACCACTTCATTTGGATGTGTGGTTAAGGAGTTATGGTCTTGCCCCTTTCGAAACCCTAATTCTCGACTTTTGCGATTACTCCTAAACCCTTGATCCAATTGTCATGAAATTTTATGGGTAGATGCAATATGTCATTAGGAACATTTTTTATTCACATTTTGATGTCATATTCCTTATTGTTGAAGAGTTGACTTTTCGGTCAACCGAACGATCGACCGGTGGCTACCAAGTCGACTGTTGATGCTCTGGACCTCTTAAGGCTCTGAAACTTCTTGAACGGACTTTATCAAGCCATATGAGCGCTATGGAACACAATACCACCATTGTAACACCTTTTAAATCAAAAATCAAACCACAGTTGACTTTTCCTTCTCGAAAACCCTAATCGGGTATCCTGAACTTCACTGCTTTTGATCCGCAGGTGACAACCTCAAATTGGATTTATGGTTGATCCAATAGAATATTCTCGATGATGTGGAGACCCAATCTCAAAGAAAACCAATCCCAAAACATTGACCAGTCAACCCTCAAAACCTCGATTTCGGCTGTACAAAACCCTGATTCTCCTGTAACTTGACAAAGACCACTTGAAAAGGGTTAAGGTTAGATAAACATGTGAACATGCTCCTAAAATGATGATGAAGATCTAAGGGGTCAAAATTTGGGGTATGACACTAGTCAAAGTGTTGTTCCACAACTTCTCGTACTGGGTCAACTTCCGGTACGCCTTATCCAGCTCCTGCTACTTGGTGGTCAATACCCCGTGCACTGCCTTCAGGTCCAACCCGAGACGTTCCCTGGAATCAGTCTCCTTGGTCAAATTAGCGCCCAGGTGGTTGATCAACTCTGTCTGCTTCTTGCAGGTGTGTACGGCTTCACTCTTTTCTCTTCGGAGTTCAGCGATCTCGTTTTCCAGCTCTTCGTTGGCTTTGATTAGCTCTTCATTCTTGGCTTGAAGTTGCTCATACTTCTGGATTTCAATCATGGTAGGCTCTGCAGGGCAGTCCTGCTTGACAGGAGGAAAAGGCATCAACACTTTTTCTGCTCTGCTATGAATCCAGTCCACATAAGGAGGATAAGCCTGATTATTGCTCTTCCCCAACGAGCTCTTTCCTTTTCGGTGAACGTTATTCCAGGCATGTTCAAATCTGACCAGATTATCCCCTTTTAATGCGCCAGTGAGGTACATAGATTCATGTACCTTTTCGTCCTTAGGAGGGCCCCTCAAGGCATACCCGAACTATATGATAGCGATAGACGGATTATAATTGATGCAACCCTTCCTACCCACCAGAGGGACGTTAGGAAAGCTCCCACAACTGTAAATGATTTCACTCTCCAGGCGATCTCTATCAAACCAATCAATGTCTTTGGCAGACAAACTCATCAGTCGCTCATACCACTCTTTCGTCTCTACAGTCTTTATAAAAGGGCCATCCTTAGGTAAATGAGTGACAAACCATCTGTAAAACAGTGAAGCACAGCAGGACACACTTTTGCCTCTTCTATTCTCGTTCTTATAGTGCACCGAATGATACACATCTCCGAGCAAGGTAGGGATGGGGTTCCTTGAAACGAAAATACGAAGAGCGTCCACATCCACAAAATCTGGAATATTGAGGAATAACATGATACCATATATGCACAATGCCAAAATAGCTTTGAATGCCACCCAACATTCCTTCTTGGCGAAGTGTCACGCTTTCTCAGCTAAAAAGGGTAATGGGAATCCCCAGGCTCCATTTCTCCTTATTGTCTTTCCTTTTAAATCAGAAACCTCAATATGTAGAGCTGTAGCAATACTGGCCAGATCTGGCTCCTGATCAATAGGCCAAAAGGGTACCTGAGCAAGAATGGGCACCTCCAATATGACAGAAAACTCTTCTAGAGTAGGGGCCAGCACATAGCTTGGAAATGTGAAGCAACGCAACGGTGGATCATAAAACTGAAGCAGAGTCTGGAGTCCGTTTAATTCATACACAGAGGGCTTGCACACAACGCTGAGCAGCTTCCCATAGGTTCCTCTGAAGTCTCTCATCGCTTCCTTACCAGGAAAAGAAATCAAACCCCTCAGAGTACTAATGTCTGGAGTAGGAAACTTATAGGCTAAAGTTCTTCTCACACTGGGCTCCATGATAGACAAAGAACAGACAAGATTGCTAGAATCGAGAGAGAACTGCACACCTGCAACACAGATACGGGTTAAATGCCATGCAGTATGAAAATGGAAATGCAAATGCAAAATGCAGCAGGAGATCAAGAGTGTTGTGTGGTGCGGTGCTGTGCTTGTGAAGTGGCAAGCCATAATTTTGCTTCAGCAAGAATATACCACAATAAAGGCCTATTGAAACCCACAATACTGATTTACTATCAAGAAAACCAGGTTGTCTGAAGGTTACGGTTTCCTGCAAGAACCCGACCCTGCTCACCGGTATGGACCTAATCACGGAAAAGGTTCGGCATCCTATGTGTTCATCAGCGTCACAGACTTTCAAGAAACGATGATACGATACCCAGAAGGTATGGCATCATCATCTCTTGAAGTGGCCTCACTCAGCTGAATCACAAATGATCGGTTCCCAGAGTCGACAATCTGTAGATCTGATATCCTTTCGACGGCCCACTGGGCTGGAAATGGAAATCATCTCAGAGAATCTCGTCTGAGTGCAGATTGTGTGGGAACTAGTGCATGCCTAACATGCAGGTTCACCACTAATCTGCTTCTAAAACTATGTACATACTCAAGCCTGGGTCTGGCTTACCACTCATCAGAGCCTCTCCCACAACAGCATAGATAATCATATCATACTGAAAATAAAATGCGGGAAGTAAACATGCGATAAATAAACATAACCCAACAGGTAAACACACAAGCACAAGGATTGACTTGCACAGGGAACCGTTGATTTCCCCAGCAGAGTCGCCAGCTGTCGCTACCGCGAAAATAAGGTGCCGACAAAACATAAGAGTCGCCACCTTTCGTTATTTATCCCTCAAAACGGGAAAAGAAACGATCAGAAAAACCTGATGAAAAGGTATAAGACAAGGTCATCGCAACCAATGTCTGGATTCGGGAGTCGGTTACGCAAGGGGAAGGTATTAGCACCCCCCACGTCCATCGTACTCGATGGGATCCATGCTTATTGTATTTATCTGACGGGTTGGTTTTGTCTATCTACCTATCGAGGCTAGTCTGAAAAAGAAAAGAAAATGACTCGGCAAAGCGTCGCACTTTATGCCTACGTATTCTCATCAGAGAATGAGAAATCAGAGTCTACGTAGTTCGGCTAACTATAGGTTACGGATGGGGGAAGGTGGCTCGCCAATACATCAGTATTGTGCCTACGTACTCTCAACAGATATGAGAGATCAGAGCTTACGTAGTTTGGGATACTACGGATTACGGGGGTTCGGATTCATCTGTTTTTCTGAGTAGGGTTAACAAACAGTTCCAGTAGTTTGGCGTACGCAGCTCGACCCTTGGAGACTTAGGCGTTACTGTTTGCAGTAGAACTGGGAGTTAATGAAACTATTTTCTTCAGAAAAGCTTTCCTTTGAATTATGGGCCCACGGGGCAAAAAGGTTTGAAGTTTGTTTTCTGTCTTTTACGGAAGAACTGTTTTTTATGGTTGTCTGTAGTTTGTACAGCACTAGAGACTATGACTTAGGAGCGAATGCATCGTATAGAGTCCGAAGGACATATACTAAACATCCTAGATGATTGAGAGGAGACCGCTCAATTATCATTTTCCAAGTAGCTTAAGGCTCGTAACGCGCTTATACTAACTTGCCTTTATTACGTTTTTTACTGTTGTTTTAAGATGAGAAGAGAATGATCTCTATGGGGAGACTGTCAAGTCCTAATGTTGTCATGCTAAGGATTCATCCTATGGTTGAGGTTTGAAACAGGGATCTCCTAGAAGTTATCATGTATAGGTTTCAACCTAAAGTTCTAATCATCACTTCCTTATCAAAGGAAGTGAGATTCCTAGGGGATCATGCCAATGGTATACGGAAACAAATAAAGCATCAGCTTAAACAGATAAACAGTAAATAGTAAAGATGCACATGCAATGCAGCAATACAAGCAGAGGGAGACTCACTCAACCTCTTAGCAATCAAGCAAAGAAAAACAGTCAAAACAGACAAGCAGAGGGAGCTCACTCAACCTATATTATGCAAATACGTCAAGTAGAAAAAGAAAAACAACACACAAGCAAGGGGAGGATCACCTCAACCCTTAATGCAAACAAGCAGAGGGAGACTCACTCAACCTCTTAATACAGTCATGCATCTATGCTTAAACTGTCCTAAACATGAACTATCCTAATGCAACACACCACTCAATCATGAATGAGGAAAAGGACTTATGGCAAATAAGGAAATCATTCCACAAGTAGTCATACAGGGCTTCTATCCTTAGGAAAGAAATTGGGTGTTGGGAGGCAAAGGTAAGGTCCACAGGAACTTATCCCAGGCACTCAACCAACTAACAGAGATTTGGGGGAATCCTAAAGGTTTGGCTCCTTCAAGAGATGTGCACCATTCCCCCCACAAGAGGGACTATGCTACCCCAAGAAGGCTCCTAAAAAGAAATGAATGAGAGAACATTAGGAGAATGGAGATGAGAAGCAAGGTAAGTTCCACAGGAACTTACCACAGACACTCAACCAACTCCACTTCCTTAGAGAGAGCTTTCATGGACTCATCTCCTTTATGATAATGTAATGTATTCCTCCATAGGAGGAAACATGCTCACATGGAGGAATCCAATCAAGCAAGAAAAATTGAAGAGGAAAATACCCCTATAGGAAGAATCATCCACCTATTTAAGCTTCTAAAGAAACTCAAATGTTACCTTCTAATGATCACCTATACTAAGGGTTCAAGGGTTCTAAAAGATGCCTCTATCTAATTACCAATCTATCAAGAAAGGAAATGGGACCTATAATCATCTAAAGGTCATTTACAAGACTACTCCATGCACTTAACCTAGTTAGGATAACCTATACTAAGGCCAAATTGTAAAATAAGGAACTAATAGAAAATCCTCCCTAACAATTCTAAGAAAAATACCACATTATCCTACATGTATCAACATGCTATGGTCCAAAAATCAGGGGCTAAACCTAAATCAAAAGGTTCAAACTAAATCTAAAACCTCAAGGGTACACTAAAGGGATCCCATACTGAACACTCCTAAACAACTATCCTAAAATTCCATTTAGAATCATCTAAAAATCATAACAAAAATCATATAACATCATCAACATGTCTATCACCAGAACACAAAATTTCAAGATTAAACTCAAAAGCATGAATGAGAAATAAAATCACAAAGCTCAACACATAATTTCTTAAATATTAAAAACATACTAAAATAGAAAATATGCCATTAATTGAAAAAGCAATGGAAAATCAAAATAAAAAATATGGTAAAATTCTACACATTCCAACCTACATCCACATATTTTTTTTCATGATTTTATGAATTAAAATGCTATTTTTCTTGAATTAATAACAAACAGCAACAAAACAGAAAATAAAAGAAAAAAGAGATTAAAAGAATTAAATGGAGGGAGGTGTATTAGTAACTGTCATATGGGTTAATTCACTTGGGCCTCGCTGATGGGGGTGCGAACAGCGCTTGGGATCAAAGACCAACTGAGTTATCAAACTCAGCTTTGTGAATTGAATGGGAATAAGCCAGGGGGTGTACTAGCAACGAAATCACGTGTATTTTGGTTTTGGGCTTAGCGGAAGGGGTGCGAACAACATTACGTTGAGGGCCCAGAGTTCCATTGAGGGGAAATGGCCAGGGGTGTAACAAGCAGCTGTTTCCATGTGTTATTACATTGGGCCTTGGAAAGTGGGGTGGGGATAGTGTTACGACCTAGGCCCAACAGAGTTTCAAAGTGAAACTCTGTGTTTCACTTAAATGAGGAATTGGTCATGGGAAGTGGACATGCGGGCTCACTATTGGATATGAGATTGACATACCATTCCAACCAAACAGAGCCATCGTGTTGCTGTGATACGACCTGGGATTTAAACACTAAAACGGAGGGAATATGCCCTCGGTGGTTGCAGGGGCTTCCAGAGAAGATCCGATCATCTTCTCCGGCGAGAATGCACAGTGACGGAAACCAAAACTCAACGGAACTTCAATTTTTTTATGTCGTTTTGCTCGCCTCACTTCCTAGAGCACTAATCTACGATTTGTTTTTGCTTTTAACCATTATTCAGAGAGATAAACGAGCAACAACTTGGAATGCCATATCACAAAGTGTCACGATTCACTACGAATTTTATACAGAATCCATCTATGTTTCAAGTAGATCCTAACCGCATGTCACTATGGTGTTAAATGCACATAATTTAAGAGGAATTTTGAGAGGAAGAAACCTGGTTTGGAGCTTCAAATATGGTGACTTTCAGGGCTCAATTCTCTTCCAAAAGAGGCAGATTCCTTCACTGGATGATGATGAACAAGTCTTGAGGTTCAATTTCTTCTGAAACTCCTTCAATCTCCAAACTCGAAAATCAAATTTGAAGCTCCTTCCACCACTTGCTCTAATTGATTCTCAACAGAAAATGGCACTAGGAGCTTCTAAAAATGATCCAAAATCTATTTATGATCTGTTCTAATCCATTGGGGCCCATTCATGGCCCAATTTGTGATTTCCAACTTTCAATTTTTTCTCAAAATTTCACTTATGGTATGCACGAATTTGCCTTGTTTTTGCTCTCCCACCACCTCAGTTCACTTGCTTGAGGGTTATGGAATGTAATTGAGTGAGTTTTCAGCTTTGATTTCAACCAAAGAGGTGTGTTTGAAGTGTTACTTCATCATGAAGCAATCCACCAAAATGTCATGAAATGAGTATCAACTCAAAAATTTAATAATCCAAAATTGTTTAGAATATCATTTCCAATCAAAATGAGTACAAATTTGGCTTGAAATCATTCAATTACCAATTGTTTTGAAATTTTCCCTTTTAATTCATTAAAATGGCCTTTTTGAGAAATTTCTTCAACTAATGCTTGCTCTAATCTATATCAATGGACTCTTTATACTTGGATGAGCTAAAAACATCATTTTGAGAAAATTTCAAGTTGAACAAAATTCCATTTGAAGCTTGCAAGATAGTGAAATGGCCCCATAATTCAAAATGACCTATATTGTCCAAATACCCAAAATACCCTTGACTTGTCAAAGCCATAACTTGAGTTATACAAATCCAATCATGGACTTCTAGTACTCTTTAGAAAGCTAAGAGAATAAGGAACAACATTCATGTTGACCAAAAGTTCATAGGAATAATCCTTCTAGGGAAAACGTGTCATGCAAGTTGGGTAACTTTCAAGCTCCAAATTCACATGCCTCAGATGACCTGTAACTTGTCTGGCTCATAACTTGAGTTCTATAAATCCTATCAAGGACTTCTAGTACTCAAATTAAAGCTAAGATCATGCTCTACAACAATCATGTTAGGGTAAAGATGAGATGAAAATCACATCTTGAGTTAAGTGGTCTTGAAGTCAGGGGTCAAGCCAGGGGATTTTACACTGTCAAGCCTTAGAAACCCTAGCCTAAAACTTCTCAAAATATTTACTCATGATGAGCTAACATTGGAATCATCCTTATAACATCTCAATGTATCAATACATGATCATATGGCTCTTGAATTAGGTCTCAACCTTCTTCAAATCATCAGTTGTCCTAGGGTCATCCAAATGAAACCCTAATTGCATCAATCTTGAGTATATCTTCATATCCTTCACAAAATGACATGTCTAGGCCTAAAAATGAACTTCAACACTTCTAAAGTGCTCTCTCAAGACCTCAAGTCCAACTTCATGGCTTCAGAATCATCTGATGATCCTCCCACAACTCTCAAGTTAGGAGACATACACACTTGGTTTCAACCACTTCTCTGAGGATCTTTTAACTTCTTTGATAAGGATATCAACCCTTGAACACTTAAATAACCTTCTTAGATGTCTTCATAGCCTTGTGTAGCCTTTGATTGATAGTCATACCTCTTGATCTCCTGCTTACATGTCAATGCAATGCAGATGATAATGCTAATGTGAATGAAATGAAACATAAGCTAGGTAAAGAAAGGTTGGGCAAATTTTGGGGTGCAACAGTTAGCTCTTGCACTTCACACCCCTATTTCCAATTCATTAGCTAATTGGAGAAAAAGGGAGAAATTCCATGGTTTTTGGAGAGCTTTCTTAGAAGAATAAGCTTTGAGATTGTTTCTAACATGTGAGTGGGATGCATTGGAAAATGTGTTAGCTCTTCTCATTTAAGGGCTAATGTTGTTTCCTAATCATGAAGGTTTCATAGACTTAGATACCATCCATGTTTTTGGGTTGTGTAGAAAGAAAAATAAAGCTTGGTTCATTCACTCCTAGCAGACACCTTCCATACCTTGCATACTCGCCACAAGAAGAGGAATGGAACTTTGATCTATTGTCTCCCTTTCTTTATAATTGGCTTATTGCATGTGTGGTCAAGCCTAATGCTCATATTGGTGAGATGTTTAATGGAGAATGGGCTCAATTTATAGTGTCCTTAACTAGTAGAGATATACCTTTGTGTTGTTACAAGCCGAACACCCAAGAGATCATCATCAGTTGTGGAAACTTTCAAAATCTACAACTAATAGGTTCTAAGGGTTGAGTAAGCTACAACCCTATGCTAGCTTTGCAATAACTTGGACACACTATGCATGGGAAGCCAGAAGACAAAGAGCTAGAAGAAATGATTCTGAATGACATGGGAGTTGATAAGCCAGCTTTACTCCATAGGATTATCAGATCTTGGGAGAAGGTTCATACCAAAGGAACAAGGATATCCAAGACAAATGATGTGCCTTATCAACAGTGAGTCCTATAAAGATTCAAGATTGTGAAGCTTTTATTCTCTATTGAGATCCTTCCAAGGTCACCTTCACCCGAATCTGTACCTATTTCCCTTAAAGAAGTAGAAAGACTTAGACATGATGTCAAGGCTTGGGAAGGAAAATGAAGATCTGCAGTCTCAGCTCAACAAATCTACTGGAGAGAGCATGGTCCTTAAAAGGAAGAGCACTCAGAGGAAAGAACTCTTGGAGGAAAGTCATAAGAAGAATAAGATGGAGCAAGACCTTAAGGAGAGAGTCTTGGACTATTTGAATCAAGCTAATGGTAGATTAGGTTCACTTCATGACCAATTGGATAGAGCCAAGAGAAATGGACAAGAATGGAAGCATTGGTGGAACTTAGTCACCAAGTAGAAGAATAAAGTAAGAGTGAAGCTCAAGGCCCAGATCGAAGAAATGAAAGAGCTCCTCCGAAGATCTGAAAATGAATTGGAATACGAGCGTCACCAAGGGTGGAAAGCAAGGAATGTCTCTAGAATCAGTGTCGTAGCATGGAAGGAAAAATGTGATGAGTTAACCAGTAGCAAGGAGTTGGTGGAACACTAGAAAACCCAATATCATACCTTGAAGAGTTAAAGTGTGGGATGGGTTGACAAGAATAAGCCCTTGGATTAAGTTTTGAAGACTTATGAGCAGACCATTAATTTCCTTAAGCCTTCTGCTTAATGAATCGTGACAAACTCGCATGCTTGATAAGGTTCTGCAACGAGATAAGTAAGGATTTACCTTTGAGGCTAGAAATGGTTGTGGAATATATTAATAAAGACACTCCTCCCTCTGTCAGTTACTTCATTCAACTCATTGAGAGGATGATGCAAAGGTTCAAGAGTGAATTAAAGGAGCTTCAAGAACACGAGGCAAATAAGACTTTGATATTTTACCTCTTATTATTCATGTATTTAGATTTCATATTTGTTGTATTTTGGCTCAGTTCATTATGAATAATTATACTGAGTACTCTAGCTCCTATTGAATGAATGAGTATTTTGTGCATATATTTATTGCCTTTTTGTCTGATTACATTACTCGTAAAATATGTGCTAACAACTAAAAAATAAAATGATTCCCTAAAAACCAAAATGCATTTATACATGCATCCACATGCATTCATGTTTTTCTTCAAATAAAATCTCATTCATGCTGTCTTCCTTCAGTTCCACACTGAGTCCTCAACACCGATACAATACCAAAAGCCAAACTCGTCATAGAATGGCCGAACAAGAACATGAATTGGAGAGAGTCAGTTTAGAGCTTGAAGACCTTCGAGGGAGCTTCAGGCAGATGATGGATATGTTGTAGGTCATCAAGGCCAAAATGGACACCCAACCGACGGTCGTTTCAGAAATTACTGGTCCAGTACTTGAACCCCAACCTACAATAACATTTCCTTCTACATGGCCTCATTTTGGATTACCTCCAGGTTTCACGCCACAACCTCATGCACCACATTCTGTAGTGCAATCCACTCAACAAGGCGTTCCTTTTCCATAAGCCACTGAGGCTTACCCATTGGTTCATGGTTTTGCGCCTCCAACTAGTTGTGTACGACCTTATCTTGTAGACACTCAGCATGGTCCAGAGGTCTCTAATAAAGAAAAGGAGAGACATGGAGAGATAAGGGGCATTAAGGATGATGTCCAGACTATTGAGAAAAGGATGTGAGCCATGGAGAGAGATCGGGTTTTTGGAGCCGCTACTAGAGAAATGTGCCTCGTATCCAGTCTTGTAATTCCTCCAAAGTTCAAAACCCCTAACTTTAATAGATACGAAGGCCAGACTTGTCCTAAGAGTCATCTCTTCATGTACTACCATAAGATGGTTTCTTATGTTGAGAATGAAAAGCTCATGATCCATTGCTTTCAAGATAGCTTGAAAGGTGCCCCCTCTAAGTGGTACCTAAGTCTTGATCAAAGCCGCATCTAGTATTTTCAAGATTTTTCTGATGCTTTCATAAAGCATTATAAGTATAACATGGACATGGTTCCTGATAGAAGACAATTGTTGAATATGTCCTAGAAGGAGAATGAGTCGTTTAAAGAATATGCTCAGTGCTGGAGAGAGATGGCATCCCAAGTCGAACCACCATTAAACGAGAAGGAATTGGCAGTTTCGTTTGTAGACACTATATAACCAAAGTTTTATGAAAAGATGGTAGGGAGCTAGTCGGAAATTTTGTCTGACTTGGTCGTCGTGGGTATAAAGGTCGAGTTAGGCATGAAGAATGGAAAGATGATTAATATGGATAGAACTTCCAACGACAATGCTAAGAAGTTTTATGGAAATTACAAGAAAAAGAAGGAAAGTGGAACAAATGATGTTTCATCCGGTCGAGGAAGAGGTCAGTCATGGAAGAGACACCAACGTCAATAACAACCAATGTATCCCATTCAATATGTCCAACAACCATATGTGGCAGCTGTCACACCAACTTTCAAACAACCTCAAGTTCCTGCTTATCAACCAGCTCAGGTTCCTCCTGTGTTTCAACTCGCACCTGCAACTCTAGCAGTTCAACAACTGAGAGTACAAGCACCACGTCAGAATGCACTTGTACAAAATAGAAGACAATATGGTAAACCTCTGTTCATTCCTATTCCAATGACATATACCGAGTTATACCCCTTTTTGCTGCAGAAAGGATTGGTAGTTCCCAGACCTTTGGATCCCCCCACCATATCCTATTCCTCATTAGTATAACCTGAATTCCCATTGCCCCTTCCACGAGGGCGCACCCGGACACGACATGGAAGGATGTTATGCTCTGAAGAATATAGTGAGGGACTTGATAGAGAAAAATATTTTTTCATTCAAGGACTCAGGCCCGAATGTCAAAAACAACCCTTTTCCCACAAATGGAACTGTCAATGCAGTGGATGAGGCTTCTAATAATATTTTGATAAGAGAGGTGGCGAAGATCAAGACCCACTTGATAGAACTTCATTCAAATTTGGTGGAGGTTGGAGTAGTAAAAGTTTGTCATGAAGAATGTGTTGATTGTGTTATCCATCCAAAAGGATGTGAGTGATACAAAGGGATGTATAAGATTTTATCGATTAAGGGTTACTATAAGTCAGTAGTTGTGCAAAGAAATATGAAGTGGCGGTAATTGAGCCGGTCTTCAACTTGCAAAAACTAATCTTCGATTTGTCAGTACTTGCTTCCAGCTTGCCATAGCCGGTCTTCAACTTGCCAGAACCAGTATTCCCTTTAGCAGAGCCAATTTTCAACTTACAAGAACATGTTCTCAATCTGCCAGAGTCGGTTGTTATAGCTTACCAAAGCAAAGATATTGTTCAGACAGTCAATCAACCTACACCTGTGGTTGTGTGCATGCTCAGTCCTTTCCCTTTTGAAAGTACTCAGGCAGTGCCGTGGAAATATGATGTTACTATGATTGACAAAGGTTCCGAGGAAGTAGGAAAAGAGAAATTTTGAAATATGATAGCGTTGATGTAACCAATATTGCAGGAACAAGCAGGATGATTCGTAGTGGTAAGATTTATACTCCTTAATTTTCCTTGACCTCTCAAACACCAACTAAAAAACCCACAACTACAGTTTCTCCCCAAGAGAAAAATGTAGTTCAGTCCAATGAAGATGCAGAGTTCCTAAGGATCATCAGTAAGAGCGACTATAAAATTGTTGACTAATTACACCAGACACCATCTAAGATTTCAATTTTGTCTTTGCTCATGTGTTCTCCTGCCCACAGGAACCCATTGCTAAAAGTGCTTGCACAAGCTCACGTTACTCAGGACATAATAATCATCCAATTAAATGGAGTGGTTGCCAACATTATGGCTTGCAATACTTTAAGCTTTAACGGAGGAGAGCTCCCTAAAGAAGGACACAATCATAATCGTGCATTACACGTATCGGTGAAATGCCACAAAGATACTTTGGCAAGAGTCCTGGTAGACACATGATCCTCTCTCAATGTCCTACCTAAAAGGACATTTACTAAGTTAGCCTATTAGGGAACAAAAATGAGACCTAGTGCATTGGTGGTCAAAACATTCGATGGGTCACGAAGATCCGTCATTGGTGAAGTGGAGTTACCTATTCTAATTGGCCCGCATGTTTTCAATATTACATTCTAGGTCATGGATATTAATCCAACCTATAGTTGTCTACTAACGCGACCATAGATACACGTTGTTGGGGAAGTAACTTCCACTTTGCATCAAAAGATGAAGTTTGTCATTGACAACAAGCTGGTAACTATTCATGGTGAAGAAGATCTTATGGGTAGTCACCTATCCTTACTCCATTACATTGAGGCTGATGAAAACTCTTTGGAAACTTCTTTCTAAAATCTGGAGATAGCCAATGCTATTTTTGTAGAAGTGAAGGAATGTGGGGAGAAGAAACCATCATTTGCCTCTATAAGGGGTACAAAGTCGACCATTAAGAGTGGAAGTCCTGAAGGTTGGGGACAAGTGATTAATATCAACATGAAGAAGGACCATCTTGGTTTGGTGTACAAGCCGTCTATCAAAGAAGAAGCCCCAATCCCTGCAAAGGACTGCATTCTAAGCATTCAAGATATGTTCATCAGTGCAGGTTATGCCTATGTCAATGCAGTTGAAGAAGACATCGAAGATGAAGACATGTCAAATCTGGTGTATCAGTGTGAAGCAACTTTGACTAATTAGGAAGCATTTGACATCCCTGAGATCATTCCCATGTCAAAGTAATTGTTATTTTCCTTTGTTTTCCAAATCCTTAGCTCTGTCTAAGGCTAATGGATCTTGTTGTAGGGCCACTTTTTATCTTTGAAAATCATCATGATGAATAAAAAGACATTTTGTTAAATTTTGTTGTTCATTTTACTGTTTTTCCCTTTCTTTTTTTTTTAAAGAAAATGACAATCTTTTCAAAACTACTAAAAAGAAACATTTTCTTTTTGCATTTTTAATTTCCACTTTTAATAAAAAGCAATCATTCCAAAACATACAGAATCAATAAACCCGTTGAACCCAATGACTCTACGCCCCCTTCTAATTTTGAGTTCCCTGTCTACCAAGCGGAAGAAGAGGGTGGGGAAGATTGTGATATCCCCGATGAATTGGAAAGGCTACTCGAGCACGAGTACAAATCCCTCCAGCCACATCAAGAGCCAGTGGAGACAATTAACCTTGGTACAAAGGAAGAGAAGAAAGAGGTTCATATTGGATCCATGCTTGGGGAAAGCGTCAAAGAGAGATTTTTCAAGCTGCTACAAGAGCTTGTGGATATGTTCATGTGGACATATCAGGATATGCCAGGTTGGACACTGATATTGTTGTGCATAAGCTACCACTTCAACCAGAGTGCCCATAGTGAAGCAGAAACTCCAAAGAACAAGACCAGACATGGCTTTGAAGATTCACAAAGAGGTTAAGAGACAGTCTGATGCTAGTTTCCTGGCAGTTTCAAAGTATCCTCAATGGATAGCTAACATTGTGCATGTGCTTAAAAAGAATGACAAGGTCAGATCAAGATGGATCCCAATGATATGGAAAAGACCATGTTCATCACCCCTTGGGGAACATACTGTTATAAAGTTATGCCTTTTGGTCTTAAGAATGCAGGGGCAACCTATCCAAAAGCGATGGTCACCCTCTTTCATGATATGATACACAAAGAGATTGAAGTTTTTGTCAATGACATGATCGCCAAATCTTAAAGTGAAAAGAACTATATGGACCACTTACAAAAGTTATTTGAGCACCCCAGAAAGTTTCGACTATGTTTGAACCTTGCTAAATGCACATTCGATGTTTAAATTGGAAAATTACTTGGTTTCATCATTAGTCAACAAGGAATTGAGGTAGATCCACACAAGGTCAAAGCAATACAAGAAATGCCTACTCCACGTACCTAAAAAGAAATTAGAGGTTTCTTTGGACGATTGAAATACATCTCCAGGTTTATCTCTCATTTGGCTGCTACGTGTGAACCTGTCTTCAAGTTACTTCGAAAGGATCAAATAGTTGAATGGAATCCCGAATGTCAAAGAGCTTTTGAGAGGATCAAAGATTACTTGCAAGAGCCTCCTATCTTGATTCCACATGTTCAAGGGAGCCACTCTTCATGCATCTGACTGTATTTGAAGAATCCATGGGATGTGTACTAGGACAACATGATGAAACTAGCCGAAAAGAACATGCTATTTATTACTTGAGCAAAAAGTTCATCGAGTGTGAAACAAGATATTCACTGTTGGAGAAGACTTGTTACACTCTAACATGGGCCGCAAAACGTCTCAGGCAGTATTTGATTTCCCACACTACTTTGTTGATTTCAAAGATGGATCCAATAAAATACATTTTTAAAAAGCCACCTTTAACTAGAAGACTTTTTCGTTGGCATATGTTGTTGTCTGAGTAGGATATCTAGTACATGACCCAAAAAGCTATTAAAGGAAGCATGTTGTCATAGTATCTTGCACACCAGCCTGTTGAAGACTATGAGACATTGAAGTTCAATTTCCCCAATGAAGATATTATGGTTATAAAAGATTGTGAGATCCCAGGCCCTAACAAAAGACCTGAACCAGGTTCCCGATGGAAAATCATGTTTGATGGATCCTTAAATTACATGGGGCATGGAATGGGAGCTATCTTGATGAACCCTAATGGTGAATACACACCTTTCACAGCAAGGTTATGTTTTGAGTGCACAAATAATATCGCAGAATATGAGGCATGCATCCTGGGCATTGAAGCCGCAATTGACCTTCGAATCAAGACTATTGAAGTATGTAGAGACTTAGCCCTGGTGATCTACCAAGTCAAAGGTGAATGGGAAACCTTTGACACCAAATTGATCCCATATCGCGCTTACATTTTGGAATTGATAAAATAATTTGATGAGATCACCTTTCATCATATCCCAAGGATAAAGAATCAAATAAATGACGCTCTGGCTATGCTAGCCTCAATGTATCAAGTCAGGTTTCGCAATGAATCACCTTTCATTTCAATCAAGCGAAGTACTGAGCCAACCTATTGTCAATTGGTGGAAGAGGAAACCGATGGAAAACCTTGGTTTCATGACATCAGACACTACTTGCAAAATCAAGAGTATCCAGAAAATGCTGCAAAGTTGGATAAGAAGACGTTGAGGAAGTTTGCATCCAAGTTCTTCCTAAGCAACATCGTGTTATATAAGAGAAACCACGACATGATTCTGATTAGATGCGTGGATAGACGCGAGGCAAACCTGTTGATCAAATAGATTCATAAGGGATCCTTTGGAACCTATGCTAATGGACATGCCATGGCCAAGAAGATCTTATGTAGTCTGAATGTTTCAATTATGCGAGAAAATGTCACAAGTGTCAAATTTATGCCGACAAGGTGCATGTGCCACCCACACTATTGAATGTTTTGACATCACCTTGGCCTTTCTCAATGTGAGGGCATTGACATGATTGGTGCCATAGAGCCCAAAGCTTCCAATGGTCATCATTTCATCCTAGTTGCTATCGACTACTTCACCGAATAGGTATAAGTTTCTTCCTACACCAATGTGATAAAGCAAGTGGTGGTCAGTTTCCTCAAGAAAGAGACTATTTACCGCTATGGAATTCTAAGTAAGATTATCACAGATAATGGGATGAATCTGAACAACAAGATAATGAAAGAGTTGTGTGAAATCTTCAAAATTAAGCACCATAATTCTTCTCTAAGCACCTATAGTACTCTATAGGAACCTCTTGCAAGTATTGGTGTTATTGTTTTCTATTGCTTTGTCTTGTTTTATGTTTGGGTTTTATGGGTGAGGATAAGAACCTAAGGGTTTAGTCACTAAGTATCCTCGCCAAAACATCACGGTCGTGTGCCTACATATCCTTAAAAGAATGGAATCAAAGAACTTGTAGTTCACCTAACTAGGGATGAATGAATACTTGATTATGATTAAGGTTCAAAAGGGGAGGCAAGTGTTAAAGCCTTAATACTTGCTTGACTTAACAAAGTCCAAAGAGTTATAATTCTACCCTATGTCTAAATGGGAAACCTAATGACTCTAACAAGGGAAAAGGGGAAATGGGTATGGCTAAGCTACCTATGACATTGAGTCAATAGAGAGACTTTCCATTGGATCAAGGAATAAAAGGTAACTTAAGGATGGGAGCTAACAAGCTAACATCACTTGGGGGGATAACTTAACAAAGTTAAGGAAGTATGAGATGGATGATATGAACAAGTATGATATTCAAACATGATATCAATTGAAAGTATTCAAAGTAACATTCAAACATGATGTTAAAGAAAAACATATAACACATGGTTAGAACCAAGGAATAAGGAATGTGACAACATTTAATGTAAAGACTTGACAAAGTCATAACGGACAAGGTAACAACCAAGCACATGTTTCAAAGAAGTTACAAATCATGGTGACAACCAAAGTAAGTACATTCAAACATAGATGTTACAACATCTAAACAATCATGAAGTATAGTTCTAACAAGGCTAACACATCATGGATAACAAGTTTAAGTTCATAAATAAATCAAGCATGCATTATGGTTTACTAACACCACTTAATCATGAATACAAGACAAGTAAAGATAGGTCATAACAACACTTAATGATGAATACAATTTAACAATTTTAACATGGATAAGTCATTAAAATGCTTAAGCATTGATGGGAACAAAGTTTAAGTTAACATGTAAAAGGTATAACAATACTTAAACATGGATGATGACAAAGTTCAAAGATAAAATAAGGCATGTATAAGTCAAATCATTACTTAACATGGTATCATTCAAAGTGAACATGTATAAGTTAAAACATTACTTAATCATGAATACAATTAAAACAAGTAAAGGTAACAACCAAGCATAGTTGAACAAAAGGGAGCATATTTATGACAATAAAATGTGAATGAAGATGCAAACATACAATGGATGACATGTGAGCAAACTTAAAGATGACAAGTTAAAATTCAAACATCATGTGAATAAGTTAAGACATTACTTGAGCATTTAGGCATGGATACAAGTTGAACATGTTAAGATAAGTAGGTAACCATAAAACATGAATATTAGGGTTCAAACATGGTCATAAACAAGTAAGAACATCTCAAAAGTTTAGGTAATCAAACATGTATTCAAAATCATTTTCAAGACAAAATTCAAGTGTGTAAGGACACATAAACATGGTGAAATCAATACAAGGCAAACATGCACATTATGGTCATGTAAACATGGAAAAAAAACATCACAAGTTAAGGAAAAATGGTCAAGCAAAAGCTCATGGTATGGACAAAGTTCAACATACACTTTTATATGAACTTATACTTGAAAGAGTGCAACAAAAACAAGTAGGAACAAGGATGTACAATATCACAACATCATAAAAGGTTCCTATGATACATATATGGTGCAAGCAAGTCTTTGTAAACAATATAAAGCAAGGAAACATTCAAAAGAATCAAAGAAGTCTTTATGAAACCCTAAAATGGTCGTACACTTCAAACATGCCTAAATGCCATAAAAATTGTTATTTTTGGTATTTTCTTCTCACAAATAGAAATTATATATTGACGTGAACAAATTGCAAAACGAATGGGTTCAAAATGATAAAAAATGAGAAAGTTATGATCAATTGAATTTGTGAAGAAAATGAAGGGAAAAAAAGTCATAAAAAAATGGGAAGGTCCCCCATGGGTGTTGAACCCATGTCATTACACTTCTGGCTCAAAACATTAGCCAGCCCAACTACGCGCGCATTGTGAATATGTGGGGAGAGGAAAAATATATATTAAAAAAATCAAACTTGAATGCTAAACTAAAATAAAATTGCATTGAAATAACAAAAGGGTTGTCACCAAGGATCGAACCCACGTCAGCACGCATACAAGGCAAGGTAGCGCCATTGGGATGGTCAATACATCCATGTATTAAGCCCCACAAAATGATATATATTTTACATCTTCAACAACACTACCACCTCAGTGCCAAATCAGCATTACCTTCTTCCCCCGCTCACTCTTTTTCTTCTCTATCTCATGCCCTAACTAAACATCTTCAACATAAATTCAACCCTTTATATCTCTCTCATTCCTCAACCAAATTTAATTCTATAAAAACCATACTTGAGGCATTTTTCACAAGGAATCTAAATACATTACTAAATCAACCTAAAACTAGTTATACAGATCACAAAATGCTCAGCAACAGTGCAACACCATGAAGATTCAACATGTCAAAAAAACATATGCTTATTGTTCGCTACCGCGAAAATAAGGTGCCGGCAAAACAGAAGAGTTGCCACCTTTCGTTATTTATCCCTCGGAACAGGAAAGGAAACGATTGGAGAAACCTGACGAAAAGGTATAAGACAAGGTCATCGCAACCGTTATCTGGGTTCGGGAGTCGGTTACGCAAGGGGAAGGTATTAGCACCCCTCACGTCCATCGTACTCGATGGGATCCATGCTTGTTGTGTTTATCTGACGGGTTTGTTTACTATCTACCTATCAAAGCTGGCTTAAAAGAAAAGAAAATGACTCGGCAAAGCGTCGCACTTTATGCCTACGTATTCTCATCAGAGAATGAGAAATCAGAGTCAACGTAGTTCGGCTAACTACGGGTTACGGGGAAGGTGGCTCGCCAATACATCAGCATTGTGCCTACGTACTCTCAACAGGTATGAGAGATCAGAGCTTACGTAGTTCGGGATAATACGAATTACGGGGTTCAGATTCATCTGTTTTTCCGAGTAGGGTTAACAAACAGTTCCAGCAGTTTGGCGTACGCAGCTCGACCCTTGGATACTTAGGCGTTACCGTTTGCGGTAGAACTGGGAGTTAACGACACTCTTTTCTTCATAAAAGCTTCCTTTGAATTACGGGCCCACGGGGCAAAAAGGTTTGAAGTTTGTTTTCTGTCTTTTACGGAAGAACTGTTTTTTATGGATGTTTGCAACCAATATCGCACTAGAGACTATGACCTGAGAGTGAATGCGTCGTATGTCACCCAAAGGGTACCATACTAAACATACAAGCTGTCGAAAAGAACTCTCCGACAACCCTTTCTCAGATAGCTTAAGGCTCGTAACGTACGACGTCAGTTAACCTTTATTACTGTATTTTAATTTGTTTTTGAGATGAGAAGAGAATGAACAGGTTCAACTAAGGGGAGACTATCAAGTCCTAATGTTGTCATGCCAAGGATTCATCCTTTGGTTGAGGTTTGAAACAGGGAACTCCTAGAAGTTATCATGCATAGGTTTCAGCCTAAAGTTCTAATCATCACTTCCTTATAAAAGGAAATGAGACTCCTAGGGGATCATGTCAACGATAAACAGAAAAAGATAAAGCATCAGCTTAAACAGTAAACAACAAACGACTGTAAAATGCATGCAATGCAAGTGAGAGAGGAAATGTGTGTGGGGCATCAGCCTCCACAAGCTCATCTCAACCTCAAGCCAGATATGAATAACTGTAATCATACAGAAGAAAGGAAATAAAATGCCATCAAGCAAATCACAAACCACATAGGCAAGGGAGCTGGGCTCTACCGAATACCCGCAAGCAAAGCCATATAGTAAAAATACAAGCAGAGGGAGCAACTCAACCTCTAGTGCAATCATACTCCTAGCTTAACACAATCTAAACATGAACTTATTCTAATGCATCAAGCAAATCAAACAAGTCACATCAATACAGTTGCACAACAAGCAAACAGACAGGAAAGAAAGCAGATCAAGAGCTTCCACAGCAAAGCTCTCCTCTGACAGCAGTTCAGTTCTCAGTCTGCTCTTCAAGTCCTTCATCTTCAATAGCAAGTGTCAACTTGC
This sequence comes from Lathyrus sativus, assembly GCA_963859935.3. Taxonomy (NCBI): domain Eukaryota; kingdom Viridiplantae; phylum Streptophyta; class Magnoliopsida; order Fabales; family Fabaceae; genus Lathyrus; species Lathyrus sativus. Next base: position 140,709,768 of record OZ012740.1, on the reverse strand, counting down.
TTCTTCAAGCTTTCAATGCATCAAACATAAGTATCAACTTGTTCTCCAACTTCAAGCTTCAGCTCTTCATTTGATCTCAGCAGGGTCTCCTCCACAAGTGTCAACTTGTTCTTCTTGGTCTTCAAGCTTCAGCTCCAATGGCAGTCTTCAAATACAGAGAAGTATCAACTTCTAGCATCTTCAATCTTCTAGCAAGGAACTCCATCCTCTAGCAATGGAGAAAGATTCATCTAACAAGAGCAAGGTGTGGATAATGGAAAGTAGCGTGAAGACCAAAGGTCACCACTGAACACCCCACCGTCAAGGAAAGGAACCCTCAAAGGTTCTACCAACTTGTGATGAGCCACACATCCTACCAAAGGAGGGATAAGGCCTTCACAAGGGGACCTTACATCATAGGGAAGAATGGAAATGATCAACACCTTCCATGTTTATGAAAGAAGAGAATCTATCTAGAAGCTCTACTTACAAACCCTAATCTTAACACCTAAACCAAACTACTCCAAAGGAAGAGCAAACTTCAAATCCAAGCTCCATCAAGCATTCCTCAGCATCCCACACAAGTCTTCATCATCATCCAAGAGCAAGAGAGGCAAAACTCTAATCTAAGGGAACTAAAGAAATCATTCTAGTTGAATTAGCAAGTTAGGATCACCTAAAACCTAGTACTAAAGTTAATCCTAACTAAAATACTAAAACCAATTGTAAAATCCTACAAAAATAACTATGGGAACCTAAGTCAATCATGAATCTACCATACAAAATCCAGGGGTTGAATTATCCACAAAGTCCTAGAAATAAATCCTAAATCACAAGGTACTAAGCTTAAACCCTAAAACTAGAGCACCTAAAGTTTCAACTTAAAACCAACACCTAATTTCATCACAAAAATGTGAGAAAAACCTAAGGGGAGCAGGCATGTCTAAACTAGCTACACACACAAAATTAGCTCAAAAATCATCATCAAATGATCACACAAAATTCAGCAAACCAAGGTATCAACCATAATGGATTTAATATCAATTAAAATACAAAAAATGTAATTAAAATCACAAATGCATGAATTCCTAATTTTTCAATTTCAAAAAGTTCTAGTTTCAGTCATGAATCAGGGAAAAAAAACTTGGATCAATTTGAGTTATTATTCTATTTTTTATGAATTATTTACAAACTATGTGAAATAATGAAAAAAAAAAAAGAAAAACAATGAAATAATAAAATACGCGTGACCAATAGCAAATATTTCAAGTTTATTTCACAGACTGGTCCAATTGGGGGGTGCATATAGCAATAGGGCATGAGGCCCATCTGAGTATCAACTCAGTTCAAACAAAATAGTGCCAGGAGGGGGTGGGTTGAGTAACCGTTTGCTTTGTAAATCCTTGTTGGGCTTAGATAGGGAGGTGTTGAAAGCAACTGAAGCCAAAGCCCACACGCCTATCTCAAATTCAATTATCAAACTGAAAAATGAAATGCATACACACCAAGATTCGAACCCGCTCCCTCTTGGTCTACACAATGAAGCAAAAAAGGCATGAAGTTCAACTTATCAAAACGCAGCGTTGTATGGGGGAGGGTACATGGCTCATCAGGAGCGCTTGGATGGATGGACTTAGTCAAGTCTTCCTTGTGAATGGAGGGTGAGGATTTCATCTTCCTCAATTTAAACCTGCAAACCACGCGAGAACTAGGCCGTCGTCGGTGGCTTCTCCGGCCACCCCTGTATAACCCTAAGTTCATCTACACTCAACCATTTGCCACAATGTCTGAACGAAACTTGACCAGAATTTCATCAGTAATTCAACCATGCCATTTATTCATTCTAAAAATGCCTGGATCTTGAGATATCAATCTCAACCGAAAATGAAATCCAACCTAAATTGTCTCTAAAGTTGCAATTGATCATCCTAAATCCATCTATATCAATAGGGGAACCTAACCACGCGCTTCTAGTTCACTGAAAACACATAAGTAGAGAGAAATTTCAAGAAGTTAAAACCTGTGTTTGAGCTTGCAACAGATGCACTTCTTGCTCGATTCAACCTTCAAGATGATGCAGATTCACTCTAAATCCCCTTCTGGAGCTAATGCAACCTTCACTTTCCCTTAATTTGGCCTTGAACTCGGAAATCGATTCCAACTTGCAGCTGTGAAACTTCAACCTCACTCTCTGCTTCAGGGCTCAATCTTCACCAAAAAAATGGCTGAACACACTCTAATGTTTATATAGAACTCAATGGAAATGTCTAGAACTTTCTGTAACCTTCCATATGAGATTTTCAAATTTCAATTTCTCCTTCAAAGTCTCATGTGCACAGTCGTGATTCTGGCTCTCTTTGGGCATGAAAATGCTTGGAAAAATCATCTCATGAGATATTGAATTAGTTTTTTATGTTAATTTCCTTGTTTGCAAGCCAATGGTGTGAGTTTGATATGTTGCTTCATCATGAAGTAACAACATGAAATGGTATGAAAATGGACTCAAACCAAAATTCCAACATGGCCAAAGTTCCTAAAATGACTTTTCCATTCAAAATGACCTATTATTTTGCCTTGTTTGGACACAATGAATTATTTCAATTTTTGGTCATTAAAGGCCTTTAATTCTTCTTTTTTTCAAAATTCCTTGAACCACATCCTTCCTTGAGCCATTTCAATGTCTCCTTGATGCATGGTCAAGGTTAAAACCCTATTTTGAGCAACTTTCTAGTTGAACAAAAATTCATTTGAGGTCTCTAAGTTGGTGAAAATGACCTATGATCATAAATGACCTATAATCACAAATTCCCAAAATACCCTTGACTTGTCAAAGCCATAAGTTGAGTTGTACAAATCCTATCAAGGACTTATAGTACTCTATGGAAAGCTAAGAGAATAAAGAACAACATTCATGTTGACCAAAAGTTCATAGGAATCATCCTTCTTGGGCAAAAGTTTCATGCAAGTTGGGTAACTTTCAAGCCCCAAATTCACATTTCTCTAATGACTTGTAACTTGTCAAAGCCATAACTTGAGTTCTACAAATCCTATCAAGGACTTCTAGCACTCAAATTAAAGATAAGACCATGCTCTACAACAATCATGTTGGGGGCAAGATGAGAAGACAATCACATCTTGAGCTAAATTTCCTTGAAGATAGGGATCAAACTAGGGGATTTTACACTGTCAAGCCTTAGAAACCCTAGCTTGAAACTTCTCAAACTCTTCAATCATGATGAGTTAACCTTGGAATAATCCTTATAACATCTCAATGTATCCATCCATGATCACATGGCTCTTTAATTAGGTCTCAACCTCCTTCAAATCCTCAGTTGACTTAGGGTTGACCCAGTCAAACCCTAATTGTACCACTCATGGATGAGGCTTCTTATTCTTACACAATGACCTGTCTAGGCCTCAAAGTGACCTTCAACACTTCTAATGAGCTCTCTCAAGACCTAAAGTCTAACTTCATGGCTTCAGAATCATCTGATGACTTCCCACAACTCTCAAGTTAGGAGACACACCTTCTTGGTTTCAACCACTCTTTTTTAGGATCTTTCAACTTCTCTGACAAGGATATCAACCCTTGAACACTTGAATAACCTTCTTAGCTAGCTTCAAAGTCTTGTGTAGCCCTTGATTGGTAATCATACCTCTTGATCTCCTGCATACATGTCAATGAAATGCAAATGATAATGCTAATGTGCATGAAATGAAACACAAGCTAAGTAAAGAAATGTTGGTCAAATTTTGGGGTGCAACAGCTGCCCCTATTCAAACGGCTTGGACCTGACTGGGTGAGAAGCGAACGGCTCTCAGATAATCTAGGTAGAAGACGGTTGAACACCAAAAAACCTGGAAATTTGCCAACTGCACAAATACACGGTACTCTGATGGGGGACAAATCTTCGGAAACTGAAATAGCAGTTGCACGGCAACTAGCTGGAGAAATATTGATCTGAACCTCCGTCAGGATGATTCTCGGATTTATCTGATATCATTGCGTCCTCAAATCATCGAGGGATCACTAGTTACACGGCAACAGGTATCTGCCATCGCACAAGTAAACAATACTTTGATTGGTAGGCACATCTTCAAAAACTGAGCATGACAGTTGCACAGCAACTCTGCTGGGGGAATTGGTCACACGGTAACCGGTGAAGGGTCTAATCTCCGTCAGGATAATCATCTGATTTTGCTGTAGATCTTCATCCTCAAGTCATCAAGGGATCACCGGTTACTCGGTAACTGGTGAGGGATAGTTGGATTATACCGTCAGGCATTCTGCGTCATAGCAGAAGAATTCCTTATCGTCACCTATGGACTCATCGTGTCGCTAGGAACGTTGACAATATCTTTGTCGGACTTCATCAGTAAGTTAATAAGGGATCACCGGTTATTCGGTAACTGGTGAATGACTACTCTCAAATCTTCGTCGGGATGATTATCCGATTTCGCTGCAGCTTCTTCCTCAAGTCATCAAGGGATCACTGGTCACTCGGTAACCGACGATACATAGCTGATATTGTCGTCAGGCATTCTGCGGCGCGGAAGCAGAAGAATTCCTCGGGACTCATCAGGTCATTAGGAACTTTTTTAACAATCAAGTTAATTATGCCGTCGGGCATTCAAAGACATTTTCGGGTGTCAGCCGGACTTCGTCAGTAAGTCGGGAATAGAATCCTCGGTCAATTATGAACCAACTAGGGATATACAAACTTTTGCCTTCAGGCACTCCGCATCCGTTGAGAGAACTGCGTCGACATCACAGTTGGACTTCATCCGTAAGTCAGGGGTCTTGGCACCGCTGCCAGACTTCAATCATCAAGTCTTCAAGGGAAACTTCAGCTTCTCTGTTTAAAACCTGCTGGAGATGACGCATCTCCGCTGGGGATTCTGGAGAACTATCAAGTAACTCTGCTTCGGGGCTCCAGAAATCATTCTGGGTGAATCGACTCTGCTGAGGACTTCAAGAATCATCTTGGACAAATAACTCCGCCGGGGACTTCAAGAATCATCTTGAACCAATAACTCTGCTGGAGATTTCAGGAATCATCCTGAGCAAACACTCTGCCGGGGACTCTAAGTATCAACTTGAGCAACCAACTCTGGCGACTTCACCGGGGACTTTAAGAATCATCTTGATCAAACAACTTCCCTGGGGAATTCAAGAATCATCTTGAGCAAACCGTTCTGTGGAGGAACACCTGCAAAACAAGAACGGTAACGACCTAGCTCATGTTTCATATGCATATGTTTGACTATGGCGCAATGCTCCACACGGTGGAAATGCTACGCATTTTTAGGGTAAATGCTATGCAATCATGCAAAATGCTACGACCCCATCAGAAAAATAAATGCTAAAGGGGGAATCCTCCTGTCAAGGAGAAAGAACCACTTTGGTGGGGGAAGGACTCATCCTGCCGAGGAGAAGGAGTCACGCCAATCTCAATTGGACTCCGCCTGGGGAAACGAACTTCAGTTGACTGCTGCAGGGGAACGAAGTTCTACGAGAACCTGGGCCTGCTCAACTAGGTATTCAAACTACAAACTGTCGAGGAAACGATATCGATTGCAGAAATAAACTGCACGACATTCGCAGCAAAACTTTCCCAGAGATAACGACTCTGGTGGGGAAATACAGCATCAGCTATTCAACACTCTATTGGGGAAAACCAATCATGGCCCCAACTGCTTTCCAAGGACACTACTCTTTTGGGGATTTTCCAGATCGGCTGGAGAAGAAGGAATCATCCTGCTTGCTGGGGGAGTACAACTTTGTGGGGAATTTCGATTCCGCTGGAGACTTCAGTCTGCTCTATCGAGTGCTGCATACCTCAGTGTTTGACTCAGCTGGGGAGATGACGTTCCCTCAGGATACATATGATTGGGGAGAGAATCTTTTCTGCTTGGGGAGACCTATAAATGCTTATGATCTCATGTTCAGATGTCGCGGGGAGATGCTGCTGAACTTGCTGGAGAAGAAGGAATCATCCTGCTTGAGAACGCATACGGCGTACTGCCTGGAATATGCTATACCTGCAACAACACAAACAAACAGACAAGATACCCTTCTCAAAGGGACCTATCAAGGTTATCATCTTGTGACAATGTTCAAGTAATTCATTGTTTCAACAATCAGTGGCCTAGGCCAGTAAGTTTATGTATGCGCATTTTATCAAAAACATCGGCGTTTTTTTCCGCAAACAAAACAGATAGATGCTGAACAAACAAACAGAATTGCAGAATAGTATATATTTTATTGATGATGAACCCCTGAATGGGTGAAAATGTTTTACAACATATGCAAGCTCCTGGAATGAGGAAGCTACGCAAATATAAAAACATAAATATACATCAGTATATACACAAATGTCGGCAATAAGGCGTAGACGAACACCATGAGTTGATCCCTTTATGACCCACTCGACTTCGATACTTCTCCGACGCTTCAGCTTCAGAAGAGATTGATTCAGATAAGCGGCACTCAGGTCTTCCAAACCACGAAACAAATACAGTCCACACGCAAAACGCAGTCATTTGCTTTTTCAAATCCCTAACTTTTACCTGAATCGCCCTTCCGGGTTTTCGATTCACCGGGATACCCTTTTTTGCCAAAGTCGCCTTTCCAGGTTTTCGACTTTGCGGGTGTACATTCTTTTCATTTATATCCCTAATTTTTGCCCGAACCTTTTTCCTTTTTTATGGTTCGCCGGGATGCCCCATTTTTGCCTAGATATTCTTTTTCTTTCCAGCGGGTCATTTTTTAAGCAAAGTATTTTTTAACTGCATCCGCGTTCACCGGGGATGCAAAATCTTCGCCATCCATCATGGATAACAACAAGGCTCCTCCCGAGAAGACCTTGCTGACAATGTACAGACCTTCGTAATTGGGAGTCCACTTGCCCCGGTGATCGGAATGTGGAGGAAGAATCTTCTTCAGGACGAGATCACCCGTCTGAAAGCTTCTAGGACGCACCTTCTTATCATAAGCTTTCTTCATTCGGCTTTGGTACAGACGACCATATGCAATCGATGTTAACCTCTTCTCGTCCATCAGGCTGAGTTGGTTTAGTCGGTTCTTAATCCATTCTGCCTCATCGAGTTTCACGTCAACCAAAACTCGTAAAGAAGGAATCTCAACTTCTAACGGTAGGACAGCTTCCATATCGTACACCAGTGAGAAAGGAGTTGCCCCGGTTGATGTACGTACCGTTGTACGATAACCGTGCAGTGCAAATGGCACGAATCCTTATAGGTCACAACCATTTTCTATACAATCTTCTTAATGTTCTTATTAGCCGCTTCAACGACGCCATTCATCTTCGGCCAGTAAGGAGATGAGTTGTGGTGTTCAATCTTGAAACTCTGGCACAACTCCTTCATCATCTTGTTATTCAAATTCGAACCATTATTGGTAATGATCTGCTCGGGAATTCCGTAACGAAAGATGATGTCCCTCTTTATGAATTTAGCCACCACCTACTTGGTCACGTTAGCATACGAGGTTGCCTCCACCCACTTGGTGAAGTAGTCGATGGCTACTAGAATGAAGCGATGATCGTTAGATGCAGTGGGCTTGATCTTGCCTATCATGTCGATGTGCCACATGGAGAACGTCCACGGGGAGGACATGACATTCAACAGGAACAGCGGCACGTGAATCTTATCAGCATAAATCTGGCACTTATGACATCTCTTCGCGAATTTAAAGCAATCTGACTCCATCGTCAGCCAGTAGTATCCTGCTCTCAGGATCTTTCTCGTCATAGCATGCCCGCCGGCGTGCGTACCAAATGTGCCTTCATGAACTTCTTCCATGAGCATATTCGCTTCTTTCTCATCTACACATATGAGTAGCACGAGATCGTGGTTTCTTTTATACAAAACTCCATCAGGATTGAGATAAAAATTTCCAGACAGCCTCCTCAGAGTCTTCTTGTCCTGGGTTGACGCTCCCGCAGGATACTCCTTAGTCATAAGGAAAGTCTGGATGTCATGGAACCATGGCTTGCCATCGGAGGCTTCCTCGATTGCAAAGACAAATGCAGGTCTATCAAGACGAGAAAGGACAATCCTTGGAGCTTCATTCCAAAAATTGACTTTATACATTGAAGCCAACGTGGCTAAGGCATCAGCCATCTGATTTTCAGCCCTGGGTGTCGCTACTGCGAAAATAGGCGCCGGCTGAACAGAAGAGTCTCCACCGTGCGTTATTTATCCCAACGGAGGGAAAGGAAACGCTCTGAGAAAACCTAACGCAAAGAGGGAAAGGAATGGTCATCGCAACCAAATCCTGGATTCGGGAGTCGGTTACGTAAGGGGAAGGTATTAGCACCCTTCACATCCGTCGTACTCGACGGGATCCACGCTTGTTTTCGGGTACGGATTGTTATTTCTATCTACACTAAAGGTTAAGGGTTGAAAAGAAAATAAAATGACTCGGCAAAGTATCGCACTTTATGCCTACGTATTCCCGTCTGGAACGAGAAATCAGAGTCAACGTAGTTCGCCTACCTACGGGAAAGGAGGGGAAGGTTGCTCGCTAGGATATCGCATCCTATGCCTACGTACTTTCATACGGCATGAAAGATCAGAGCAAACGTAGTTCGGGCCACGTACGACACAAGTCTGTTTTGATTGTTTTTATTCCTTCTGAAAAAGGGTTTTTCTGATTACAGGTCCAAGCGGACAAAAATGACGTTTGATGAGTTCACATTCTTTTACGGAAGAAGTGTCTTTTATTGTGTTTGAAATATTTATTGTGTTTTTCTGGTTGTTTTGAGAAAGAAGAGACAGAACTCTAACCTATGGTTGCAAAGGAAATCAAACTAACCTAATGTTATCATGCATGGGTTAAGACCTAATGTCTATCATGCTCCTCTCTTGCGCAGAGAGAAACAGAGATCCTAAGGGATAAACGGAAATAGAAACAATAGCATATATACAATAAAGCAGTAAAATGCATGGATGCAGCAATACAAGCGAGGCAAGGGAGTCCTACTCAACCTCGAACCTAGAAAACAACAGGCAAAAGTGAACAACATTCACTTTCAACCTAACAGGTTAAACAGCAAACAATACAGTCAGGGAAAACCAATCAATACATCAAGAATTAAACAGCTAAAATAAACAGCAACAGCAGCTCTACATCAACATCTGTCTTCAATTCATCTCCAAACATCTACCAGCTTCAAGCAAGCCTCAGTCTTTATCTTCAAGCCTTCAAGCAAAGTCTTTATTATCAGCCTTCAGATTGCAATGGCTTTTCTTCAAGTCCCAATCTCCAAGATGAACAGCAGTCAACAAGATGGATGGGATGTTAAACAGTCAATTGCCTACCAAGGGTGGCTCACTAACTGTTAACATCATACTGACAATTTTCCCTCAAAAGTTCTATCTTTTAAATACATTCACTAATCCTTACAAAGGAAGGAGGTGGATATTTAAAAGAGACTTTGAATCATAGAGAAAGAATGGAGGTAGACAAGACCTTCCATGTTTGTGAAGCAAGTTTTCTACTCTAGAGCTCTGCCTAGCTCCTAAACCCTATAGCCTCAACAGCTACCAGCAAAAGATGCTCCTCATCAACTTTGGAAGTTGGTCTTCAATCTCTTTGATCTCCAATGGCCTTCATCAACAAAGTCTTCAGCTCAAACCCCCAAGCCCCAAACAAACCCAATACCCCACACAGACAAATAATAACCCTAGAGAGAGCATACCACACAGTCAAGCAAGTACAAGCAGTAAACTAATAGTAATAGTAGAATAGGGGAAACCTAGTAATTTCTAAGGGATCTATTACCTACCCATAGTACCCCTATAGTCCCACACCCCAAAATTCAAACTCATACTCCTAAGGGAAATGATTTACCACACCTATATTATCTCCTAAACCCTAGTTTTAATTCTCCTAATCACACTTAAACCAAATCATCTAAAATTAAGTGCTACAATCATGAATTAAATTTTATATACAAGCTGAAGTTCTAAGCTAACCAACCTAAAAAGAATGGATCCAAAATGTAAAAGCATCTAATTAAACTAAAATCCACAATATCATGTATCAAACTAAACATTATTTACAACCTACTTAAAAGAAAAATATACTAAAAATATAAAAATAAAATGAAATGCCAATTTTTTTATATGATAATTTCCTTGACAGAATTATGAAAAACATGCAAAAACAACCAATTAAAAACAAGCAATTTCCAATTTGTTATGATTTTCCAAAGAATTAAAATGAATTAATTGGGTTAGGGGGTGCAACAAGTATTAATTTCAGTTAAAACACAATGATGGGCCCAGACTGGGGGGCGCGCATAGCAAAGCGCGTCTGGGCCCAGTGCACAGAAAACACAACCAAAAATAAAAAAAGAAAGGGAAACGGTGCATAAAGCAAGAAACTCAGTTCATTCTCATTGGGCCTGGCAACTAGGGGTGTGGAAAGAAGTGGATACTTGAGCCCATCAGAAGAGTTAAATGAAACGCAGCGTTTGGCTGCACAATATCTCCCTCCAAATTCCGTTTGAATCATGGCCATCAGATCATATCCTAAGTCAAGGTCAAATGGTGGATCCAACGGCCCTCACATTTCTTCTCCAAATACTTAGGGTTTCAGCCATGGATAAACCCTGCGTGCAGCTTCATGGCTCAATCTTCCACCTTCTCATACGCCCTCGTCCCTCCATGAAAATCCAATCTGTAAAAAGCAAAAACGATCCACTTCTTCTCCTCTACACAACCATGGCCTCACTTTCCTCTAAAACTCCATCCAAACTCAAACCCGATAGGTATAACATCCTGGTTCCACCATTTTCCACTGCTATCAACCATGCCAATTCTTGCTAACTTTTACCCTAACATGATCTACACATTATGATGATCAACCTGAGCTATATATCCAAGATTATCGTGCCATATTCTAGATGTTATAAGCCCTAACAGTTCGTGCACTCCAATGGCAACATCCATGAAACCTTCTCAAACTTTATGGAAATGATCCTCTAACCTAACCTAACAATTCTAACCTAATAATTCTCTAACATGCTAACTAAATCAACCAATTCGAAGGGAAAACTAACCTGGTGTAAATGATGAAAACAGTTGCTGAATTCTTCAGATCCAATGCTTGCAATGCTTGGGAATTGATCAGTACACTTGATTCTTGGTTCTGTATGCACTATCACTTGCTCAAACCTCTTGGATTCTTGTAACCACTTTTTCTTGCACTTTGAATGGTGAAGCTGGATAGCACGATTTCTTCCTCAATTCAAACAAATTTTGATGTGAATTTGATCCTTGAATGATCTAGATGATGATGGGATTAAGAACTTTGGAAATTGATGGAGATTTGATGGAGTTTGAAGTGGTTTTGCAAAATGGAAGAATGAGGTATAACTTGGTATTTTGATCACAATGATTCACCAACCATTACATGAAGCTACTCAATCCAATATATAGATGCTCATGGACCTTTCTAGAATTTGATAGAAACTTCTTGTGCACACTTTCCTTGAATTTTGATTATGTTACTTCATTTGTAAGTAACCAAGCATAACTCCCAAATATTGAACCAAACTCAAAAATACACTTTTGCCAATGTTCTTAAAACATTTTTCCAATCAAAATGACCTATAATTTCATCTCATTTGGCCAAATTATGAAAAATCTCAATTTTAGGTCACTTTTTATTCATTAAATTCACCAAATTTGAAACCTTGAGCTATGAGCCTTTCCAATCTTTCATGATCACTTTTCTAGACTCAAAATGTCATTTGGAGCAAGTTTGATGTTGTGAAGTTTTTCATTTGAAGCTTCCTTGTATGAGTTTTGGGCATAGTCTTGAAATGACCTGTAATTCTCAGATGACCAAAATACCCTTTGCTTGCCAAGACAATAAGTAGAGTTACACAAATCATATGAAGGCATACCATACCTTTATAGAATGCTAAGACAATGAGGAACAACTCTTATGTTGACCAAAAATTTATTTAAAATTTCCTTAAGGGGTAAAAGGTGCTTGGAAGACAAGTAACTTTCACAGACAAAATTTCAAATACCTCAGATGACCTGTAACTTGCAAGGACCATAACTTGAGTTCTATAAATCTTCTTGATGTCTTCCACCACTCAAATTAAAGTTCTTGAGATCCTCTACAAGTTTCATGTTGACCAAGGATCCATTTGAAGCTTGAATTTTGACGTATCTTGCTTGGAAGTTTGCCCTTAATCAGGGGATTTTACACAGAAACCCTAATTTAGAAACCTCTCTTCTTCTTGATATCTCTTGATTTCTTCTTGGCACAACACCATATCCTTATCTACATTCCAAGTGATGAACCCCACATCTCTCAAATAGACCTTAATGCCTTTCAATCAATCATTTGACTTAGGGTTGACCTAGGGTTGACCCAGATGAAACCCTAGTTGACTGTCTTCAACTGCAACTCTTGTGATCACATCAATGACTTGCCTCCTTCTCCAAATGACTTTCTAAGTCTTCCATGATGTCTACATACTCTCCATGCTCAATTCACAACTCACAACTTCTTTGATGATCTTCAGATACCCTCAGATAGGAGATAGATTCACTGCTTGATCCACTGGCTTCTTAGGTTTCAATTTCTTTTCTGATGACTTGGATGTGCTTGAATTTGAAGAATAACCTCTTGATAGGCTCATAGAGATAAGAATAGTACTTGGTCCCTTGTTGGATGACTTGCTATGCTAAGCTATGCAGATGATTAGACTATGTACATGACTCTATATGCAAATGCTAATGTAATTGAAACATAAACCAAGTGAAATAGGTTGAGCAAATTTTGGGGTGCAACAGCTGCCCCTATTCAAGCGACTTGGACCCGATTGGGTGAAGAGCGAACGGCCTTCAAACATTCGAGGTACGAGACGGTTGAATACTAAGAACCCAGAAATTTGCCAACCGCAGAAATAAACTGCACCACTGCTTGGGGAACGACATTTATCAACTGAATCTGACTGTTACAGCAACCAACTGATCCATTAGCGACCGTGCTGGGGATTATTTTCGTCAGCCTGAACACGGAAAAATCTCGGCGACTTCCCTGGGGATGACTCGTCTGCATTTCATCAGCCTGAGGGGATTCTATCAACATAGGAATGAATTGTCCATGTCAGGAATAAATCGTCCACGTCGGGAGTACATTGTCCACGTTAGGACCCATCTTTCCACGTAAGGAATACCTCTTTTTTTCGTAAGGAATCACCTCTTTCCACGTTAGGAATAACTCTCTTCTGGATCTGTCCACGCCAGGACTAAACTTTCCACGTAAGGGATACATCTTTCCACGTAAGGAATACATCTTTCCACGTAAGGAATACATCTTTTTTTTCGTAAGGAATAAACTTCTTTCCACGTAAGGAATACAATCTTTCCACGTAAGGAATCCAATCTTTCCACGTAAGGAATCAATCTTTCCACGTAAGGAATCCAATCTTTCCACGTAAGGAATCCAATCTTTCCATGTAAGGAATCAATCTTTCCACGTAAGGAATCCAATCTTTCCACGTAAGGAATCCAATCTTTCCACGTAAGGAATCCAATCTTTCCACGTAAGGAATCAATCTTTCCACGTAAGGAATCCAATCTTTCCACGTAAGGAATCAATCTTTCCACGTAAGGAATCCACTTTATCTTGATTTGTCCACGTAAGGACTCACATCTCGTCTTGATTTGTCCACTTCAGGACTCACATCTTTGACCCGCTGAGGAAATAAAACTTGTCCACGTCAGGACTCACGCCTCACCAACACAAAGAGAGATAAACTTGTCCACATCAGGACTCGCGCATCTTGTCAACACGCAGAACTATAAACTTGTCCACGTCAGGACGCACATTTCACCATTACGAAGGAAGATATCTGTTGGAAATAAATGGTCCACGTCAGGACACCAACACGAAGAGTAATCAACTTTGTCCACGTCAGGACTTCACATTCAATCAATACCAAGAAATCAAATATGTCCACGTTAGGAATAGCACACCTCGTCAACTTGGGGAAATCAATCTGTCCACGTCAGGACTTCACATTCCATCAATTCTGAGAAATCGAACCTGTCCACGTTAGGACTAGCACATCTTATCAGCCCGGGGAAATAAAACTGCCCATGTTAGGACACCCCTTTCTCTAGCACGAAGAAAATCCGTCAATAAAATTGTCCACGTCAGGACTCATTTCTCCATTGGTCCCAAACCACAAACTTCTTAATACTGGCGTGACATCAACTTTGGGGCGGACTCTACTGGGGATATTTGGAAACCCAAAATACCGGACGCCTGTTCTGATAACCGGCGGCAGCCTCTGAAATTCTGATTCCTGAAACCCTTTGATGACAAATAACTCTGCTTGGGGACAAGGAGAGATTTTGCCTACTAACTCTGTGGGGAATAATGCCAAAACGGACATTATCGTTGAATATCTCACGCCGAGATCTTGAATGTTTGGTAATTCATTTGAGCAAGAGCTCCTTCCACCTGTAAGGGAAACAATACTTGAAACAAACGGGTAATCAACCTGGCTTATGTTTCAAAATGCATATGTTTGACAATGACGCAATGACATGGAAATGCTACGCGTTTTTTATTTGATGGATGCAAGTATGACACCATATGCCGATGCGAATGCAGACTCGAACTGCTGGGATACAGAAATTGCTTCGGCAAAATAAATGCTGAAGACAATGCCGACCCCGCTGGGGATAGCCAGGTGCTACAGAATTATTCCAGCAAAATAAATGCTGGAAGAGTGAAGTCAACCCTGCTGGGAAATTAGGAATTTAACCAAACACCCCGTTGAAGTAACACCCTGCTGGGGAATATAACTCTGCTGGGGAATGGCAGACGAGCCCGGTATGATTGGACTTCTGTTGGGGAATGAACGGATATCACACGATATTTTGACAAAATAAATGCCAAGGCGCCCAACCAACTCTGCCGGGGAGCGTCTTAATCTTCGAGTTCCACTGGGAGGAAGGAAAACACTTGCTGAAAAGAGAACTCCGCTGAGGACGAACCAATTCTCTTGGGGAAAATCAATTGACTCCGCTGGGGGAGAGTAAATGACCCTACTGGGAAGGGTAGACTGCCTGAATACAGCTCGCAAGTTGGAAACATTAATCTTCGGAGGCTAAACCACTCTGCTTGAGATGCGTTGTCTGAATACAGCCTTCAATCTTGAAACTGCCAAACTCTGCTAAGGATAAACGACTTTGCTGGAGAATATCCTTTGTATAAACTACGACTAGCTGGGAAATTCGATCCTTCTTCAGTAAGGGACATTGTTATCTTGGAAGCACGACCTACGTAGGGATCGGGTCTTTCGTTACTGCAATCTTTTGATCGTCCTCTTCATACGGCCACGAACCCTGAAACACCACAAACAAGACAAGACAAGTCTACGCAACCAAATCTATTCAGGTTAGCGTTAGTGACATCATTTTCAGTTAATTCAAAATTTTAGCAATTATTGGCAAGGGCCAGTGACGTTATACACATGCTAGTTTCATTAAACCTAGGCGTTTATCATGCACAAAACAGTAAAGAACCAATATCAAATACTGAATAACATGTATTATTGATTGGGCCCCTAAATGGGCAGAGTTTTGTACACGGGATGTAACTCCTGAAAAGAGGAAGCTACGCACAACAAATATACAAGTATGCACAAGAAGCATAAATATAATGACAAATCAAATTTGTACACATGTCGGCAACGGGATGCAGACGAACATCATGAATTGATCCTCCTATGACTCGCCAGACTCTGATGCTTTCCCGGTATCCACACTTCTGAAGAGATTGTATCTGATAATCGACCCCTCAGGTATATTCCCCCGCACCAATGCTCAGTGCAGTATCAAATTCGGACCGCAGTCATTTGCTTTTCAAATCCCTAACTTTTGCGTGAACCGCCCTTTGCGGGTTTTCAGTTCACCGGGATACCCTTTTTTGCCGAAGCCACCCAGTGTAGGTTTTCAACTTCGCGGGTGTACATTTTTTCAATTTTATCCCTAACTTTTGCCCGAACCTTTCATTCTGTTTTCGGTTCGCCAGGATGCCCCATTTTTGCCTGGACTCTCTTTTTTTCTGTCCAGCAGGTCAATTTCAAGCAAAGTATTTTTTAACTGCGTCCGAATTCACAGGCGACGTAAAGTCTTCACCGTCCATGGTGGATAACAATAAAGCTCCTCCTGAAAATACTTTTCTAACAACGTATGACCCTTCGTAATTGGGGGTCCACTTGCCCCTGTGATCTGCCTGTGGCGGGAGAATCCTTTTCAGCACAAGGTCGCCCGTCTGAAAGCTCCGAGGATGTATCTTCTTATCATATGCTTTCTTCATTCGGCTCTGGTACAAACGACCGTATGCTAGAGAAGCTAGCCTCTTCTCATCCATTAAACTCAGTTGGTTCAACCTGTCTTTCACCCATTCCGCCTCGTCTAGCTGAACATCTCGTAATACTCTCAGAGAAGGAATCTCGACTTCCAGTGGTAGCACTGCTTCCATTCCGTATACCAGCGAGAATGGGGTTGCCCCGGTTGATGTGCGTACCGTTGTACGATAACCGTGCAAAGCAAAAGGCAGCATCTCATGCCAGTCCTTATAGGTCACCACCATCTTTTGAACAATCTTCTTTATATTCTTATTGGCCGCTTCGACAGCGCCATTCATCTTGGGTCGGTAAGGGGAGGAGTTGTGATGCTCGATCTTAAAATTCTGACAGAGCTCCTTCATCATTTTGTTATTCAGGTTTGAACCGTTGTCAGTAATTATCCGCTCGGGGATTCCATATCTGCAAATGATATCTCTCCTGATGAATCTGGCTACCACCTGCTTGGTTACATTTGCGTAAGACGCCGCTTCCACCCATTTGGTGAAATAATCGATTGCTACTAGAATGAACCGGTGCCCATTAGAAGCCGTCGGCTCGATCTTTCCAATCATATCAATTCCCCACATCAAGAATGGCCATGGCGATGACATCACATTCAGAGGACTTGGAGGCACATGGATCTTATCAGCATAAATTTGGCACTTGTGGCACTTCTTCGCAAACTTGAAACAATCAGTTTCCATAGTTAGCCAAAAATAACCTGCCCGCAGCAGCTTCCTCGTCATAGCATGCCCACCAGCATGCGTACCAAAGGTACCTTCATATATTTCCTCCATGAGCAGTTTTGCCTCTTTTTCATCCACACAACGCAACAACACCAAGTCGTGATTTCTTCTGTATAAGACACCATCCAGATTCAAATAGAAATTACCCGCCAATCTCCTGAGAGTCTTCTGATCTTGACTGGATGCCCCAGCCGGATACTCTTTGTTCTTCAGGAAGTTAAGGATATCAAAATACCATGGTTTGTCATCAGATGCTTCGTCAATGGCAAATACGAAGGCAGGTCTGTCAAGCCGAGAGATAATAATTCTGGGAGCCTCGTTCCAGAAGTTGACCTTATACATAGAAGACAAAGTGGCCAGGGCGTCAGCCATCTGATTCTCTGCTCGCGGTACATGATGCAATTCAACCTTGTCAAAGAAGGGCAACAATCTCCTTGCATAATTCATGTACGGTATCAAATTAGGCTGACGTGTCTCCCATTCCCCTTTTATTTGATTTACCACCAGAGCTGAGTCTCCGTATACGTCCAGATTTTTGATTCGCAAATCAATGGCTTCTTCAAGCCCCATGATACAAGCTTCGTATTCGGCTTCATTATTGGTAACCGGAAAGGTCAATCGAGCAGTAAACGGGATATGCGACCCGTGTGGAGTAGTGATGATTGCCCCTATTCCGCTACCGTAGGCGTTTACAGCTCCATCAAAGATCAACTTCCATTTGGAACCCAATTCTGGTCCTTCGTCTGGCAGCGGCTCTTCGCAATCTTTCATCTTTAGGTACATGATATCCTCGTCAGGAAAATCAAACCTCATCGAGTGGTAATCTTCAATAGGCTGCTCCGCCAAGTACTCAGACATTACACTCCCCTTTATAGCCTTCTGCGAGACATACTGGATGTCGTATTCAGTCAAAACCATCTGCCAGCGGGCAATTCTCCCCGATAACGCCTGCTTTTCGAATACATATTTGATAGGATCCATCTTCGAGATGAGCATGGTTGTATGATTCAGCATGTATTGCCTCAAACGCTTGGCGGCCCAGGCTAGCGCGCAACAAGTTTTTTCAAGCATTGAATATCGAGATTCACATTCAGTAAATTTCTTACTTAAGTAGTAGATCGCATGCTCTTTTCTTCCTGTCTCGTCGTGTTGACCGAGAATACAACCCATGCTTCCCTCAAGAACTGTCAAATACATAATCAAGGGTCTCCCTGCCACTGGGGGTATCAAAATAGGAGGCTCCTGCAAATACTGCTTTACTTTGTCGAACGCCTTTTGACAATTTTCGTTCCACGTAACCGCCTGGTCTTTCTTCAACAGCTTGAATAATGGTTCACACGTAGCAGTTAGGTGAGATATGAACCGAGCGATGTAGTTCAACCTCCCTAAAAACCCGCGCACCTCTTTCTCTGTTCTAGGCGTCGACATCTCTTGTATTGCTTTTATTTTTACGGGATCGACCTCTATTCCTTTTTCGCTCACGATAAACCCCAGCAGTTTACCCGATCTCACCCCGAAGGTGCACTTGTTAGGGTTCAGTCTCAGCCTGAACTTCCTAAGCCGTTTGAATAACTTCAGCAGATTCACCAAATGCTCTTCCTTCGTCTGGGATTTGGCAATCATATCGTCGACATAAACTTCGATCTCTTTATGCATCATATCATGGAAAAGAGTCGTCATTGCACGCTGATACGTTGCCCCAGCATTCTTCAATCTGAAGGGCATCACTTTATAACAAAATGTTCCCCAAGGCGTTATGAAAGTAGTCTTCTCCATATCCTCTGGCGCCATCTTAATCTGATTATAGCCCGAGAAGCCATCCATGAAGGAGAAAACGGAGAATTGAGCAGTGTTGTCAACTAGCACATCGATGTGAGGAAGCGGAAAATCATCTTTCGGTCTCGCTTTATTTAAATCACGGTAATCTACGCACATTCTCACTTTACCGTCTTTCTTTGGCACTGGTACAATGTTAGCGACCCATGAGGGATATTTTGTCACAGCTAGGAAACCAGCATCCCACTGCTTTTGAACCTCCTCCTTAATTTTCACTGCCATGTCGGGTCTAGTTCTGTGAAGCTTCTGCTTGACCGGTGGGCATTCTTCTTTCAACGGCAGACGGTGCATAACCATATCTGTATCAAGCCCAGGCATGTCTTCATACGACCAAGCAAACACATCACTATACTCTCTGAGCATCTCAACCAGTCTTCGCTTGACGTCGCTCTGCAGCGCGGCTCCTATGCGGATGTTCTTTTCAACCCCTTCCGACCCCAGGTTAATAATTTCAATGACCTCCTCATGAGGCAGAATGTCTCATTCTTCTTGCTTCACCAACCAAGACAATTCTTCAGGAACGTCACCATCTTCAACAACCTCTTCTTCGGCCTGAAATACCGGGTGCTCAAAGTCGAGACGAGTCATAGGTGGTTCAATGATATCATCTGAAAGTGTTATCCTGCAAAAGGAATGGTTAAATGCTTCAAAATGCGTATAAAGCGAATAACCACGTTGCCTTTTTATTGTAAACACAAAACAAGAAAAAACAGAGAGCGCAATATTTGTACATGAAAAAACGCCTTTTATTTAATGATTAAACACGCAATGTTCATAACAGCACGGCCCTAAGCAAATCATGATGCCCCGGGCAAGGCACCAGATTGTTCAACAATTAAAAAAACAAAGCATTACTGTTTAAGAGTCACAGGAACAATCTCCTGAATAGACCAATTGCATAATCCTTGTCCTGGCACGCCCGGCTGAATCCAGGCGTCCATATCGCAATCGTTGTCTCCTTCGTCCGACTCTGAGGCAGCGTTGATGGTCTCGTGACACACTCCACTAGCAGTGATGGTTATCGGTCCTCTGAAACGGGGTGCCCCCACAGCAGGTGTTGATGACGACGGTTGATATCCCAACCCAAATCGGTCCATCTTCACGGGAATATCCAGCACTTTGCCCCAGCCCTTGGTCTCACCTGTCTCTACTAGAGCTTGAGCTTCCTTATATGACGAGACGGCTACCTCCGGCGCTTTGCTCGGCCCGGGACCTTTATCTTTGATGCGCAACCCTTCAAATGCCTGACAGGGTGTTTCATGAATCTCGTCGTCGACCTCCACATACTTAAATGATGACAGATGGCTGACCAGTATATCTTCTTCTCCGCAGACTGTGACCACACTGTCTCCTACCATATATTTCAACTTTTGATGCAAGGTAGATGTGACTGCCCCAGCACCATGAATCCAGGGTCGTCCGAGAAGGCAGCTGTATGCAGGCTGGATGTCCATGATATAAAATTCAGTTGCGAAAACCTCCGGCCCCACCTGTAGAGGTAATGTTATGGATCCAAAAACTGTTCTTCGCGTGCCATCAAATGCCCTGACCACCAAGTCACTGGGCGTGCACAAAATTCCTCTGACATCTAGTTTCATCATCGCTTTCTTGGGCAGCACATTCAAAGACGATCCGGTATCGACCAGCACGTGAGACATGACTGATCCTCTACACTCCACAGAGACGTGCAACGCCATATTATGCTCTCTCCCCTTCGGGGTCAAATCAAAATCGGTAAAGCCCAAGCTATGGCCTGCATTCACATGCGCCAACACCCCCTCCAGCTGATTCACGGAAACATCTTGGGGTACGAAGGAAGTATCCAGGACTTTCAACAATGCATTTCTGTGAGCTTCAGAGCACAATAGCAACGATAGTATAGATATTTTTGACGGCGTCTGTTGCAGATGCTCAACAATCTTATAATCACTTTTACGAATCAAGCGCATGAACTCTTCCACATCTTTTGATGCCGTCTCTTTTCCGTTGGCCTGCACCGGGACAGTCTCATTCATCTTTCCTTTCCCCTTTGCCAGTCGCTCAGCTTCTACCTCAGGAGATATGTGTAACACCCATTTTATTTATTTAGTCATTTTGGTGTTAATTTAATTATTTTATGTTGGTGTGCCCTTAGGTGGGGTGTGTTGGTACGTGATTGGTGAGTATCCTTGATATATAAGGATCATTGGTGGTGTGGAGATAATAATATAATAGTTAATAGTAATATTGGTGGTATTATTATTATTATTATTATCATTATTATTATTATTATTATTATTATTATCATCGGTATGAATATTATTATTGGTGGGTGTCCCTGATATGGGAGGATTATTGGTGGTGTTTTGGTGAATATAATAATATAGTATATAATATTGATATTGGTGGGAATATTATTATTATTATTATATTTATTATAGTTACTATTGTTATTAACATTATTATTATTTTGGTGAGATAATAATAGGATTATTATTACTATTATTATTATTATTACTTTATTAAAGTTATTAACATTATTATTATTTTGGTGAGATAATAATAGGATTATTATTACTATTATTATTATTATTATTTTATTAAGTTCTTAACATTATTATTATTTTGGTGAGATAATAATAGGATTATTATTACTATTATTATTATTATTATTATTTTATTAAGTTATTAACATTATTATTATTATTTTGGTGAGATAATAATAGGATTATTATTACTATTATTATTATTATTATTATTATTATTATTATTATTATTATTATTATTATTATTATTAAGTTATTATTATTATTATTGGGATTAGAGAATTAAAATAGAAACATGAGGGATTAGTAGTTTTACGATACATTGTGAGAAGTTAGAGAAAGTGGAAAAAGAACGATAGAAAGGAGAGAACGGAAAAGGGAGAAAAGAACGAAGGATACAGGGGAAAATCAGAATTGGCCAAACCTTGGAGGGTTCTTTCATCGATCAACCGATTAACAAGGTAAGGGGGGAGAAACTTGATTTGGGATGGTATATACATGTATAGGGTAGAGGGGATTCCTTAACCCCGTAGGAAAATTCCGATCTATGAAGTTTTATATTGGCATGCTTGTTATTATTGTTGCTGATGATAAATTGAAGCTTGACATTGATGAATTGTTGATTGGTATTGGTGAATTTGGTGTATATATATTATGGTGATGTTAGTGAGATTATATGTTGTTACTGCAGTGTTGATAGTAACTATAAATAGAGTTTTGGTGAGATTTTGTGTTGTTACTGTAGTGTGGGTAATGACCATGATTATAGCTTTGGGGAAAATTATATGTTGTTACTGCAGTGTTGATAGTAACTATAAATAGAGTTTTGGTAAGATTCTGTGTTGTTACTGTAGTGTGGGTAATGACCATGATTATAGCTTTGGGGAAAATTATATGTTGTTACTGCAGTGTTGATAGTAAATATAAATAGAGTTTTGGTGAGATTCTGTGTTGTTACTGTGGTGTGGATAATGACCATGATTATAGGTTTGGGGAAAATTATGTGTTGTTTCCCTATAGTGTCGTTAATGACTATGGTTAGGACCTTGGTGAGATTCAGAGTGACTCTGAAGTGTCGGTAATGTACCGTAATGTTGGTTCTAGAGTAGGAAGTATAGGATAATTGGTAAGTATAATGTTTATTGGTGTTTTGTGTTTGATGATAACTAGTAATTGATAGTGATGGAGTATAAGTCAATGTTAATGAATTGGTGTTTTGGGATGATTTGGCATATAGGGTGTTTTACAATTTTTAGGGAAAATTCTGTATGGCTTTTGAGGTATCGATAGAGTGTGTAGGTGATGATTTTGGGAATAGGAATTAGAAGCCTATTGGTTACGGTAATGTGCAAGATTGGTACTAGAATAGACTGAGGATCTGAGTTGAGATGATAGGTACAGTTTGGCCTTGATGAACTGTAAGAATGATGAGTGTGGGAACTAACTTGTGTACTTGGTGATAGTGCATGTTTCCCGTAATAATGACTGGTGGACAATTAGTTGATGTATATGTATGTAGTGATCAGTAGGATCGCGTACCCCCGAGTGGTGGGATATGTTATATCTTGGTGTTAAAGTATGAACTTGTTTACTATCTGGTTGATTTATATGGTGTTGGTGTATGTTATATCTGTACATATGGGCATTGGTGTATGATGATATGATCAGGAGGATCGTGTGCACGTTGAGTGCCTAAATATATTAGTTATGCATTGGTGTGTGCATATCATGGTGTTTTGGTGGGATGAATCATGTCTCAGGAGGAGCGTAAGTGATTCATCCGTACTCCTTTGTGGAGAATGGTGGGGGATAGATCATGTCTCAGGGGGAGCGTAAGTGATCTATCCAGGTTCGATTGAATGAACCAATGAGTCGGTACCGCATGCATGGTGTTGAGTTGCATATTTGCATTATAATATGTTATATTGTTATTTGAACAGTAGGTTCGTCATATGGAGTTGTTGGGGGTGAATATTGGTGTGTTGGTGTGTTTTACTACCTTATTTACATGTATTACATTACCATTATATTCTGATCATTATTTCTCACCCCTTTGTTGTTGTTGTGGTCTGTGCTTCTTCGGAAGTACAGATAATCCAGGTGTTTAGCTAGCTTGGATATTGGTGTGACCGTCGAGTCTAGGATGCTCTGATACGTAACACGGGATATGGGTGTTGTAATTGTTTTATGTCAAACGTGTTGAAATCCTGTGACGTATCATGTTTTGATGTATTTTACTTTATGAAACAAATTCCGCTGTATTATTTTGAAAAGAATGAATAAAGTATTTTTATAAAATTTGGAGATGTGATATCCCACTTTTTGGTGAAAACTCTGATTATTATTATAATATTTATATTTTATTTAATACGGGAAGTGGGGTGCTACAATTGGTATCAGAGCAGGTCGGTCCGTCCGGCCAGTGTTGTTGAGTTGAGTTGAGTCTGTCCTTTGGGATGGAGACTGTGTGTTGTTTAACCTGGTGTTGTGGTTTAAATCCCTAGTATATGGCATGTGTGTGAAAACACTGTCGGTACGTGTTTATTTCCTAACCTTGTCTGCAGAAGCAGGAATGATTCCAGTGGGGGAGAAGTTTGTAATTCTCCGGAATGCTACGGTGTGGTGGCTTAATGTGTTGAGGAATGCTATCATAGTTTGGTAAAGATGGTTTGTACCCCATCATGATTTCGGCTGTCTATTAACAAATCGAGGAACTGATCACCCTTAATCTCTTGTTAATAGTAGACGGGATTGTGTTGGATGGGATAGACGTGTCTTGCAAGCTTGGGTGGCGTGAGCAGTGAATTGTCCTGAGTTAAGCTAAGTGCTTAAGGGATTATTTTGAGGAGTTGGCGTAATACGGTGTTGAGATGTTTATTGTGACAGAAACTTCGAATGAGAAGGAAAGTGAGAAAATTGGGATTTGTCAATTAGTTGAAATTGCCGGAGGTTCCCTGAGGAAGTAAGCGATTTACTATCGGAGTGTGAAGTAAAGCTTACACGTTTATTTTGCTTTTTGGGACGAGTCTGATATTGATGACTCCATATTGTATGTTTACGTTGGGATTGGAGAAGTTGAAGAGTCAACTTGAAGACCTGCTTAGGGAGAGGTCCTTTTGTTTGAGTGTGTTACCGTAAGGTGCACCAATTTTGTTGGTTAGACAGACAGAAGGTTTTGTGAAGCTTTGGGTGAACTATAGATAAGGGAACAAGGTGACTGTCAAGGATAAGTGTTCGCTTCCAAGAGTTAATGATTTGATGGATCAATTGATTGAAGGACGTGAGTTTCCGTGTTCGTGAGATCGCGAGTAGAATTATTGTGTTGTGGTGTCGAAGGTCGAAGTGGTATCGTAATAGGAGGCTCCACGATCTGCTGTTGAGATTGGAAGTAATCGGGTTTTAAAATATTTAAAGATTGAAAGTGTGTTGGACGGCCTCCTAAGTATGAAATTATGGTTATACGTTGAATTCTGAGATCGCAGCTTTTTACGGAATCGAAATCGGACACGCGGAAGTCAGGTAACAGTCGAAAATAGAATTTCGGGACTGTCATGTTCGCCGAGATTCGCCTGGCGAAGTGCCCTGAGCAGAAAAATGTTGTTGTGGTATTTTAGTCGTAACGGGAGAACCGTAACTCGGAATGACGCCCGGTTCAAAGCGTTGGAAAGCTATTGAAATTATCTATGAGATGGTGAAGTATTGACATAGATTTAATCTATTTATTGATGAAATGTGTTTGAATGTTGTGGTAAGGACGGGCGGTACGGTATGTGTTCCCGCTATAACTCACAACTTGTTTGTCCACTTGGCATGGGATCTTCTTTAATTATTTATATAAGGCAATGGTTGTGTTGATAAATGATATTTTAAGGTATTCGAAGAGTATAGAGGATTATGTTGAGCATAAGGAACTGGAGTTATCAGTGTTAGAAAGAGAGCGGTGATATACTTCCGTAAGGAAAGTTCTGCCGAATCCGATAGAACTAATTATGGTGTTTGTGATGCTTGTTGATATAATTAGGGGATTTGCTAAAGACAACTTCAGCGAGTTTCAGTTATGCAAAAGGCAACTCGAAGTGTGTAAGAGAAACCATCCGACCAGTGATTTAGAGTTGGTTGCTATTGTGGTTGTACCGGAGTCGGAGGCTTCGAAAGTTCAGACTGAGATCGGAGATGTTTGGTGATCTTAAGAGTTTAAGGTGTTTTTTTGATTTGATAAAGTTGAAAATGAGGCAGAGGAAATAATTAGGATTTCTGAAGGATTACGACTTTGAGTGTAATTACCCTTTGGGTAAAGTGGATGTGGTAGATGATGCAGTGAGTTGGAAATGTTTGTGTTTACTGAAGATGATGGTGAAAAGAGGTAGAACTGATTGAGAAATTTCATAATATGCGTTGTGTGAGTAAGGATACTTCTTATGGAGTTAATCTTTTATTATTAAGATCTGACTAGTGATATCCTTGAGAAGAACCGAGAAAGTCAGAAATCTGGGTCGAGTAGTGAATTAGTTGAAGTTGATAAATTAGAGTCGAGGAGTGGATTGTCGGGCTTGTGGAAATAATACCACGAGATGTTATGATAGAGTATGTGTACCAAATGTTGTTGAGGGGAGTAGAAGTACTCATGAAGAAATACATTGGGGTAGATGGAGTATCCATCCCAGTGCTATGAAGAAGTAACCGAATTTGAGTAGATTGTTTTGGAGACCATGGATAAGGAGAGGAGTAGTTGAGGTGGAATATGCTGGTTAGAATTGTAGGAATTCGAAGAGTGAACATCAGAGACTGTTGAGTCTGATGCAGTCGTTAAATATTCCAGAGTGGAAATCAGGTAGTATTTTCACGAAATTGGTGTTGAGATTTTCAAAGAATTTGTAAAGACATAATTTTAATTTGAATTGTTAGGAGTGGATTAACTATTCCGTGTTGAGAATATATGAGATGCATATTGAGAAAGTGGTTAAGTTGGATGAGATACTGACGAATATTGTGTCAGATGGAAATTTGAGGTTTATATTGAGATTTTGGAAGGGCTTACAGGAAGCTTCGGGTACTAAGTTGAAGTTGAGTTCGACTTACCATCCGCAAACTGATGGTCAGTCAGAGAGGACTATTGAGTCTGTAGAGAATTGGTGAGAGCTTGGGTGTTGGATCGAGTTGGATTGTGGGATGATTAATTACCGTTGATTGAGTTACCTATAATAAC
Source organism: Lathyrus sativus (assembly GCA_963859935.3). Classification (NCBI taxonomy): domain Eukaryota; kingdom Viridiplantae; phylum Streptophyta; class Magnoliopsida; order Fabales; family Fabaceae; genus Lathyrus; species Lathyrus sativus. Next base: position 140,683,058 of record OZ012740.1, on the reverse strand, counting down.
GGTTACCATCCTAGTGTCGGAATGGCACTATATGTGGCTTGGTGAAATATGGAGTGTAGGACTCTACTGTGTTGGAATGGGTCGAGTGAGACTGTTGTGCTCAGACCTGAAAATTATGTGGAGATGGCTGAAAAGATCAAGAGGATCCAAGGAAAGATATGTTTGGAGAGTCACGCCGGTGACTGATGTTGGTCGAGCTTCGAAGTCTTAGAAGTTCGCACCGTGTTCTGTGGTTTGTATCAGAGTGGCGCAGCAGAGGCATGGGAGGAGTAACATGTTAGACCGTTTTTCCCGCTGTCGCTATGAATTGGCATGATATGTTTCATGTGTCTTAGTTGAGAAAGTACATTGAACCAGGTGGATGGTGTACAAGTGAAAATAATTTGATTGTTGAGGCATTGCTATTTCGTTTGGACGAGCGAGAAACAACTCCGAAGGGAGGAGATATCTTTGGTGAAAGTAACTTGGGGAGGTGCTGCAGAAGGCAGTGCGACCTGTTAGTTGGAATGAAGGATGCGGGAAGCGTATCCGAAAGTGTTCCATCAGGTAATTTTCGAGGACGAAAATACTTAAAGTGGGGGAGAGTTGTAACACCCATTTTATTTATATAGTCATTTTGGTGTTAATTTAATTATTTTATGTTGGTGTGCCCTTAGGTGGGGTGTGTTGGTACGTGATTGGTGAGTATCCTTGATATATAAGGATCATTGGTGGTGTGGAGATAATAATATAATAGTTAATAGTAATATTGGTGGTATTATTATTATTTTTATTATTATTATTATTATTATTATTATTATTATTATCATTATCATTATTATTATTATTATTATTATTATTATCATCGATATGAATATTATTATTGGTGGGTGTCCCTGATATGGGAGGATTATTGGTGGTGTTTTGGTGAATATAATAATATAGTGTATAATATTGATATTGGTGGAAATATTATTATTATTATTATTATATTTATTATAGTTACTATTGTTATTAACATTATTATTATTTTGGTGAGATAATAATAGGATTATTATTACTATTATTATTATTATTACTTTATTAAAGTTATTAACATTATTATTATTTTGGTGAGAAAATAATAGGATTATTATTACTATTATTATTATTATTATTTTATTAAGTTATTAACATTATTATTATTTTGGTGAGATAATAATAGGATTATTATTATTATTATTATTATTATTATTATTATTATTATTATTATTATTTTATTAAGTTATTAACATTATTATTATTTTGGTGAGATAATAATAGGATTATTATTACTATTATTATTATTATTATTATTATTATTATTATTATTATTATTATTATTAAGTTATTATTATTATTGGGATTAGAGAATTAAAATAGAAACGTGAGGGATTAGTAGTTTTACGATACATTGTGAGAAGTTAGAGAAAGTGGAAAAAGAACGATAGAAAGGAGAGAACGGAAAAGGGAACGGAAAAGGGAGCAAAGAACGAAGGATACAGGGGAAAATCAGAATTGGCCAAACCTTGGAGGGTTATTTCATCGATCAACCGATTAACAAGGTAAGGGGGGAGAAACTTGATTTGGGATGGTATATACATGTATAGGGTAGAGGGGATTCCTTAACCCCGTAGGAAAATTCCGATCTATGAAGTTTTATATTGGCATGCTTGTTATTATTGTTGCTGATGATAAATTGAAGCTTGACATTGATGAATTGTTGATTGGTATTGGTGAATTTGGTGTATATATATTATGGTGATGTTAGTGAGATTATATGTTGTTACTGCAGTGTTGATAGTAACTATAAATAGAGTTTTGGTGAGATTCTGTGTTGTTACTGTAGTGTGGGTAATGACCATGATTATAGCTTTGGGGAAAATTATATGTTGTTACTGCAGTGTTGATAGTAACTATAAATAGAGTTTTGGTGAGATTCTGTGTTGTTACTGTAGTGTGGGTAATGACCATGATTATAGCTTTGGGGAAAATTATATGTTGTTACTGCATTGTTGATAGTAAATATAAATAGAGTTTTGGTGAGATTCTGTGTTGTTACTGTGGTGTGGGTAATGACCATGATTATAGCTTTGGGGAAAATTATGTGTTGTTTCCCTATAGTGTCGTTAATGACTATGGTTAGGACCTTGGTGAGATTCAGAGTGACTCTGAAGTGTCGATAATGTACCGTAATGTTGGTTCTAGAGTAGGAAGTATAGGATAATTGGTAAGTATAATGTTTATTGGTGTTTTGTGTTTGATGATAACTAGTAATTGATAGTGATGGAGTATAAGTCAATGTTAATGAATTGGTGTTTTGGGATGATTTGGCATATAGGGCATATAGGGTGTTTTACAATTTTTAGGGAAAATTCTGTATGGCTTTTGAGGTATCGATAGAGTGTGTAGGTGATGATTTTGGGAATAGGAATTAGAAGCCTATTGGTTACGGTAATGTGCAAGATTGGTACTAGAATAGACTGAGGATCTGAGTTGAGATGATAGGTACAGTTTGGCCTTGATGCACTGTAAGAATGATGAGTGTGGGAACTAACTTGTGTACTTGGTGATAGTGCATGTTTCCCGTGATAATGACTGGTGGACAATTAGTTGATGTATATGTATGTAGTGATCAGTAGGATCGCGTACCCCCGAGTGGTGGGATATGTTATATCTTGGTGTTAAAGTATGAACTTGTTTACTATCTGGTTGATTTATATGGTGTTGGTGTATGTTATATCTGTACATATGTGCATTGGTGTATGATGATATGATCAGGAGGATCGTGTGCATGTTGAGTGCCTAAATATATTAGTTATGCATTAGTGTGTGCATATCATGGTGTTTTGGTGGGATGAATCATGTCTCTGGAGGAGCGTAAGTGATTCATCCGTACTCCTTTGTGGAGAATGGTGGGGGATAGATCATGTCTCAGGAGGAGCGTAAGTGATCTATCCAGGTTCGATTGAATGAACCAATGAGTCGGTACCACATGCATGGTGTTGAGTTGCATATTTGCATTATAATATGTTATATTGTAATTTGAACAGTAGGTTCGTCATATGGAGTTGTTGGGGGTGAATATTGGTGTGTTGGTGTGTTTTACTACCTTATTTACATGTATTACATTACCATTATATTCTGATCATTATTTCTCACCCCTTTGTTGTTGTTGTGGTCTGTGCTTCTTCGGAAGTACAGATAATCCAGGTGTTTAGCTAGCTTGGATATTGGTGTGACCGTCGAGTCTAGGATGCTCTGATACGTAACACGGGATATGGGTGTTGTAATTGTTTTATGTCAAACGTGTTGAAATCCTGTGACGTATCATGTTTTGATGTATTTTACTTTATGAGACAAATTCCGCTGTATTATTTTGAAAAGAATGAATAAAGTATTTTTATAAAATTTGGAGATGTGATATCCCACTTTTTGGTGAAAACTCTGATTATTATTATAATATTTATATTTTATTTAATACGGGAAGTGGGGTGTTACAATATGAAGATTCTCCCACTTCTTGTCATACCTCCGGTACCGACAACATTGTCCACAGTCTCAGCTGGCTGCTTGTTAACATCAATTTTTACTCCGTCACAGTACACTTCTAACCCATAGGACCAGGGGACTGCCTTAGTGCTCTCGTACGGGATTGGCCCTGCCTTGGTTATGGTGATCGACGGTCTCTTGGCCGGTGCCGTTATGGTGATCGTTTTCCGAGGAATCGTCACAGTAGCCACATCACTTTGCTTGTCTGCTAATACCCCTGCAGGTTCTTCAATTGCTGCTCGGTCAAATTGCAGTGTGCCGCCATCTATTAAAGCCTGAATACCCTTCTTTAAGTCATCACAACCCCCAGCTAGGGTCCAGCACTCTAAGCAGTACTCGTCGCAACCCGGATATACACCACCTTGCAATAATCTGCTCTTTATCTCGCACAACGGTGTCTTTAAGTCATCGACATTCATAATCAAATTCAAACCCTCCTCAGTTAAAATGGTGTTTGCCCCATGATTGGGCATGGGCTTTTGCACTATGTTCGGACCCGCTGTTCCAAAATTGATAGCCTTACTATCCAATAGATCCTGCACGACATGCTTGAACGCATGGCAACCCTCTACATCGTGGCCCGGAGCCCCGGAGTGGAATTCACAGTGCCTGCTTGCATCATAACCATACGGAGGAGTGCCTGTTATTGGCGCCAAAGTTCTCTTCTCTACCAAGTTCAAACCCAGTAGTGTCTGTAGCAAATCTGCATACGTTGAAGGAGGCTTTTCAAACACCCTCTTTGGTTTACCCCCCTAGAATCTGCGCTGGGCAGGCTGTGCCCCCTGTTGTGGCTGTTGTTGCTGTTGTTGTTGTTGAAATGGTTGTTGCTGAAACAGTTGTTGCTGAAACGGAATAGTAACGCTTGCCACCTGCTGCGGCTGATTGTACTGGTTTCGACCTCTGCCCCGGCCTCGGCCCCCAAACACTGCGCTTGCATCGCCCTGACGGCGCCCACCAAAAGCCCTTCTGTTACTGCCAGATGCAGTAGATTCCTCATCTTGGAATCTTCCCTGCTTAATGTTACTTTCAATCTTCTCTCCCATCAGAATTAAGTCTGAGAAACTGCCCAAAGAGGTGTGAAACAACTTGTCATAAAACATGCCGGTGAATGTTCCTATGAACATGTCATTCATTTCCTTGTCTTCTAGAGGAGGATGGACTCTAGCAGCCATGTCGCGCCATCTCTGCGCATACTCTTTGAAGCTCTCACCCTTCTTCTGGGACAACCCCTGCAATTGGACCCGGTTGGGTGCCAAGTCGCTGTTATACTTATAGTGAGCTACAAATGCTTCTGCCAGCTGCTTCCATGTCTTTATATGAGTTGGTTCCAATCCCATATACCACTCGAGGGAAGGGCCTGACAAGCTATCTTGAAAGAAATGCATTAGCATCCTCTCATCGTTAGAATACGCCGACATCCTTCTGTAATATGACCGCACATGCACTTTTGGACAGGTGTCCCCCTTATACTTGTCAAACGTGGGAGCTTTGAATTTGATTGGCACCCTCAAGCCAGGCACCAGACCCATTGTCGACATATCTAAGCCCACAACACTTTGATTTACGACCCCCCTCATCTGCTCTTCTAGCATTCTGATCCTCTGGGAGTCATCCATAGGCCCCTCGAATCCTCCGCCGGAGAAAGCGTCCTCTTGCTGGTCTTCTTGCCAGTTACCATTCCCAGCTCCAAATCCATCGTATCCGTTGTTACGACCAACTCTGGTCTGATTCATCACCGGGCCTCGCCCCCTGTTACCGTACCCCGGAGCAACTCCAGCAGGTCCAAAAGCCATTAACCCAGCGCCGTTTCCATTTCTGAATCCTCCATAACCCTGATTAGTCATACCAAATCCGTCCTGTCCAAAGCCTTGAGTGTTGAAACCGTACTTCCCAGTATTATCGAATCCCTGGTCATTGAAGCCAAATCCAGCATTACCGAAGCCATTGCCTCCCATACTATCACCCAGGTTAACATCTCCAAGCCCAACATTGTTAACGATAGTCTCGTTCCCCATTCCAACGTTACCGTTCCCAGCAGCAGCGCCGTTGTTGACATTAGCAGCAGGTATATTGACTACAGGTGGAGCCACTGGTGTGGGAGTACCATCCCCATGAATAGTGTCGACTCGCACAGACTGATGATCCTCATTTCCGTGCCCCGCATTCCTTACCAACAGAGGCTGCACCAAAGCTTGCAAATTCTCCTGCCCTTTTGCAATGGTCTCCATTGTCTGCATGAAGAGCGCCAGCTTCTCACGCATGTCTTGCATCTCATTCTGCATTTGATCCATGATTCTTCGGCAATTGGTGCGAGTGGAGTATCGGTGCGGGCGCTGATCTTCAATCCTGAAAAGACCTGGTTCAGTGCAAGTAATAAGATACCATTCAGTAATCACTTGTAATGCAATATGAATATGAATGCAATGCAATGTGTGTCTGTGCATTAGGGATATCATTCCCCGATTCTAGTGCGAATGTGCTAGTGCAGTGACAGTGCCAACAATACGGTGATCGGAGCCAAATCATAGAAAGCCTCATATATTGCAGAGAAATCCATTAAGCCAAGAATACAATATCACTGAGTACAATAAGAAGGCATGACCTCAACCAACAATCCTGGTGATGGTCAGCGCTATGCAAATAAAGCATCAATACATGAAATGGTCAAGTACACTCATAAGCCTGATACTCTTCTATTAACTTCTTGGTCTCTGGATGACTTGGTCGGGTAAGCAGACCCTCAACGAGTTGGTTTCTTCTCTTGAGAACACGTCGTACGTCACCAGCGGTTTCTTCCCATGCCCCTTCTCCGAAGCGATCCTCTAGCTTCCGCTTCTGAGACACAGCTTCGTTCCTGCCTTCGATGGCCTTGTTCAATGCATTCTGGAGACTATATCTGGTCATCACCTCTTCTTCATACTTCTTAATGCTAGCTTTCAACTGTTCTCCGAGGTCAGAAATTTGCTGCTTCAATTTATCTTCCCTCTTTTTATTGTTGGTTAGCGTAGCATTCCAAGTCTTGTTACAAGAAGAGATTTTTCGGTGTGCGGCGTCGAGTGCTTTCTTTTTGGACTCCAGCATGTCATGGGAGCTTCTGAACTCTTGACCCAGACGTTCACGCTTCTTTTTCTCCTCAGTCAATTCAGCACCTAGCCTGTTTACTAGCTCGATCTGCTGTTGGAAAGCATGCACAGCCTTGTTTCTCTCACTGCGTATCTGAGCCAGCTCCTTTTCTAACTCTTCATTGATCTTCATCAAGGCTTCCTTTTCTTTTACAACTTGCTCGTAGGCCTCCCTAGTAACAGTAGTTGGTTCTTCCATGGGAATATGAACAGGGACTGGTGCAGCTGGAAACGGCATCAGTAATTGTCTTGCTCTTTCTTGGATCCAAACTTTGTAGGGTGCATAAGCCTGGAAGTCATTCTTCCCCAACAGTGGTTTCCCTCTTCGATTGATACGCATCCAGGCATGCTGAAGCTTGGCTAGTAACTCTCCCTTCAAATCACCGGTGAAGTACAGAGATTCCTGTACTTCTTCCTCCTGAGGTGGGTTCTTCAACGCATATCCGAACTGGCGAACGAACAAAGATGGGTTGTAATTGATACACCCTTTTCTTCCTATCAACGGAACATTAGGATACCCAGAACAACTGAAAATAAGCTAAGACCCCAGCAAGTCTCGGTCAAACCACTCAATGTCTTCGGAAGATAGCCTCATCAAGCGCTCTGGCAAGTTAGCTGTAGTTGCACTATCCACAAAAGGTCCCTTCAGGGGAAGATGGCTCTTAAACCACATGTTCAACAGCGGCGCACAACATTAAACGGTCTTTCCCCTTCTGTTTTCATTTTTGTAGTGCAATGAATGATAGAGATCTCCAATCAAAGTGGGCACCAGGTTGCCAGCAGCAAACAGATGGAAAGCGTCCAAGTCCACAAAATTGGGTAAGTTGGGAAACAACACTATTCCGTAAATGCATAGAGCCAATATAGCATTAAAAACTATCCAGCACCCGTTCATGGCATACTTTTGAGCTTTGCCAACCAGAAAATCAAGGGAGAAACCTGGAACCCCAAGCCAAGAAGTCACTAACAGTTCAGCAACGTTCATGTGCAAGGCCTTAGCTAAGTCCTCCAACTTGGGCTCAGCGGCTGAATGAATAAAGGGAACCTTGTTCTGTACTGTTAGCTCAGTAAACTCTACATACTCTTCAATGGTAGGCCCCAAAATAAAGTCAGCAAACGTGAAACACCTCAATGCAGGGTTATAGAATTGCATCAAGGTGTACAGCCCATTCATCTCAACAGCAGTTGGCTTGCAGACTAATCTCAACAATCCTCCATGACTCATCCTGAAACTTCTCCTAACCTCCTCATCAGCAAGGGACATTAGGCCAAGTAAGGGAGTAATGTCAGGTGTAGGCAACTTGTACGCAACTGTCTTCCTCAAACCAGCCATGATCAATAAGCAGAAGTCCGGGCACTAGAACCAGGGAATATGCAAATGCACCTGCAGCACAGACACACGTTAATGGGATGCAATGATAATGGGTATGCAAGAAATGCAATGCAAGTAACATGCAACAGGGACCAAACGCCGTGGCTGAGAAGCCTGAACCATATCAAAAGTCTCAGATAGACCCTCCAGGATTCCTCAAACCCTGGTTTCAGACAGACCCAAAACAAAGCTCCAACACTGGTCACTGATAGACCCCACAACATAACTCTGACTGGTCTCTGACAGACCCCATATCATATCTCCAACTGGTCTCTGACAGACCTCACAACTGTCCATAAATACCCAGGATCTCAGATCAAGAAATAAACCGGTATCTGAAGGTCTAGTTACCTGCATAACCCCAAACCCTCTCACAGGTAGGTGTCCTAATAACTGACAGAGGTATGGCATCCTATGCGGTCGTCGGCGTCACAGACTTTCAGGGTTGATGATACGATTCCCAGAAGGAGTGGCATCATCAAATCCTGAAGAGGCCTCACTTAGCCAACTTCCAAATGATCGGTTCCCGGAGTCGACAATCCAACTAACCAACAACCCCTTCGACCCAAAGGGTAGAAAAAGAAGTCAACCAGAAGAACCTCGTCCGAGTGTAGATTTCGTGGGACACTAATGCAAGCAAAGCCGGCACACACACACTACTTTCTACTCTAATTCTAGGTGCACTCAAGCCCAGGTCCGGCTTATCTCTCAATCATAGAACACCCGTCACACCCCAAATACAGCAATAATAACAATAATATAATGCTGATATTAAAATACAGAAATATAAATCCATACAAAATCCTCGACGGGAAAACAAGCGCTAGGATTGACTCGCTTAAGGGACGTTGGATCCCAAATGCATAAGGAACTATCGCAGTCCTTAGCAGCCAGGGGACGTTGGATCCCCAGCAGAGTCGCCAGTTGTCGCTACTGCGAAAATCGGCGCCGGCTGAACAGAAGAGTCGCCACCGTGCGTTATTTATCCCAACGGAGGGAAAGGAAACGCTCAGAGAAAACCTAACGCAAAGAGGGAAAGGAATGGTCATCGCAACCAAATCCTGGATTCGGGAGTCGGTTACGCAAGGGGAAGGTATTAGCACCCCTCACGTCCGTCGTACTCGACGGGATCCACGCTTGTTTTCGGGTACGGATTGTTATTTCTATCTAAACTAAAGGTTAAGGGTTGAAAAGAAAATAAAATGACTCGGCAAAGTATCGCACTTTATGCCTACGTATTCCCGTCTGGAACGAGAAATCAGAGTCAATGTAGTTCGCCTACCTACGGGAAAGGAGAGGAAGGTTGCTCGCTAGGATATCGCATCCTATGCCTACGTACTTTCATACGGCATGAAAGATCAGAGCAAACGTAGTTCGGGCCACGTACGACACATGTCTGTTTTGATTGTTTTTATTCCTTCTGAAAAAGGGTTTTTCTGATTACAGGTCCAAGCGGACAAAAATGACGTTTGATGAGTTCACATTCTTTTACGGAAGAAGTGTCTTTTATTGTGTTTGAAATATTTATTGTGTTTTTCTGGTTGTTTTGAGAAAGAAGAGACAGAACTCTAACCTATGGTTGCAAAGGAAATCAAACTAACCTAATGTTATCATGCATGGGTTAAGACCTAATGTCTATCATGCTCCTCTCTTGCGCAGAGAGAAACAGAGATCCTAAGGGATAAACAGAAACAGAAACAATAGCATATATATAATAAAGCAGTAAAATGCATGGATGCAGCAATACAAGCGAGGCAAGGGAGTCCCACTCAACCTCGAACCTAGAAAACAACAGGCAAAAGTGAACAGCATTCACTTTCAACCTAACAGGTTAAACAGCAAACAATACAGTCAGGGAAAACCAATCAATACATCAAGAATTAAACAGCTAAAATAAACAGCAACAGCAGCTCTGCATCAACATCTGTCTTCAAATCATCTCCAAACATCTACCAGCTTCAAGCAAGCCTCAGTCTTTATCTTCAAGCCTTCAAGCAAAGTCTTTATTATCAGCCTTCAAATTGCAGTGGCTTTTCTTCAAGTCCCAATCTCCAAGATGAACAGCAGTCAACAAGATGGATGGGATGTTAAACAGTCAATTGCCTACCAAGGGTGGCTCACTAACTGTTAACATCATACTGACAATTTTCCCTCAAAAGTTCTATCTTTTAAATACATTCACTAATCCTTCCAAAGGAAGGAGGTAGATATTTAAAAGAGACTTTGAATCATAGAGAAAGAATGGAGGTAGACAAGACCTTCCATGTTTGTGAAGCAAGTTTTCTACTCTAGAGCTCTGCCTAGCTCCTAAACCCTATAGCCTCAACAGCTGCCAGCAAAAGATGCTCCTCATCAACTCTGGAAGTTGGTCTTCAATCTCTTTGATCTCCAATGGCCTTCATCAACAAAGTCTTCAGCTCAAACCCCCAAGCCCCAAACAAACCCAATACCCCACACAGACAAATAATAACCCTAGAGAGGGCACACCACACAGTCAAGCAAGTACAAGCAGTAAACTAATAGTAATAGTAGAATAGGAGAAACCTAGTAATTTCTAAGGGATCTATTACCTACCCATAGTACCCCTATAGTCCCACACCCCAAAATTCAAACTCATACTCCTAAGGGAAATGCTTTACCACACCTGTATTATCTCCTAAACCCTAGTTTTAATTCTCCTAATCACACTTAAACCAAATCATCTAAAATTAAGTGCTACAATCATGAATTAAATTTTATATACAAGCTAAAGTTCTAAGCTAACCAACCTAAAAAGAATGGATCCAAAATGTAAAAGCATCTAATTAAACTAAAATCCACAATATCATGTATCAAACTAAACATTATTTACAACCTACTTAAAAGAAAAATATACTAAAAATATAAAAATAAAATGAAATGCCAATTTTTTTATATGATAATTTCCTTGACAGAATTATGAAAAACATGCAAAAACAACCAATTAAAAACAAGCAATTTCCAATTTGTTATGATTTTCCAAAGAATTAAAATGAATTAAGTAAAATTAAAATGAATTAATTGGGTTAGGGGGTGCAACAAGTATTAATTTCAGTTAAAACACAATGATGGGCCCAGACTGGGGGGGCGCGCATAGCAAAGCGCGTCTGGGCCCAGTGCACAAAAAACACAACCAAAAATATAAAAAAAAGGGAAACGGTGCATAAAGCAAGAAACTCAGTTCATTCTCATTGGGCCTGGCAACTAGGGGGTGTGGAAAGCAGTGGATACTTGAGCCCATCAGAAGAGTTAAATGAAACGCAGCGTTTGGCTGCACAATATCTCCCTCCAAATTCCGTTTGAATCATGGCCATCAGATCATATCCTAAGTCAAGGTCAAATGGTGGATCCAACGGCCCTCACATTTCTTCTCCAAATACTTAGGGTTTCAGCCATGGATAAACCCTGCGTGCAGCTTCATGGCTCAATCTTCCACCTTCTCATACGCCCTCGTCCCTCCATGAAAATCCAATCTGTAAAAAGCAAAAACGATCCACTTCTTCTCCTCTACACAACCATGGCCTCACTTTCCTCTAAAACTCCATCCAAACTCAAACCCGATAGGTATAACATCCTGGTTCCACCATTTTCCACTGCTATCAACCATGCCAATTCTTGCTAACTTTTACCCTAACATGATCTACACATTATGCTGATCAACCTGAGTTATATATCCAAGATTATCGTGCCATATTCTAGATGTTATAAGCCCTAACAGTTCGTGCACTCCAATGGCAACATCCATGAAACCTTCTCAAACTTTATGGAAAAGATCCTCTAACCTAACCTAACAATTCTAACCTAATAATTCTCTAACATGCTAACTAAATCAACCAATTCGAAGGGAAAACTAACCTGGTGTAAATGATGAAAACAGTTGCTGAATTCTTCAGATCCAATGCTTGCAATGCTTGGGAATTGATCAGTACACTTGATTCTTGGTTCTGTATGCACTATCACTTGCTCAAACCTCTTGGATCCTTGTAACCACTTTTTCTTGCACTTTGAATGGTGAAGTTGGATAGCACGATTTCTTCCTCAATTCAAACAGATTTTGATGTGAATTTGATCCTTGAATGATCTAGATGATGATGGGATTAAGAACTTTGGAAATTGATGGAGATTTGATGGAGTTTGAAGTGGTTTTGCAAAATGGAAGAATGAGGTATAACTTGGTATTTTGATCACAATGATTCACCAACCATTACATGAAGCTACTCAATCCAATATATAGATGCTCATGGACCTTTCTAGAATTTGATAGAAACTTCTTGTGCACACTTTCCTTGAATTTTGATTATGTTACTTCATTTGTAAGTAACCAAGCATAACTCCCAAATCTTGAACCAAACTCAAAAATCCACTTTTTCCAATGTTCTTAAAACATTTTTTCCAATCAAAATGACCTATAATTTCATCTCATTTGGCCAAATTATGAAAAATCTCAATTTTAGGTCACTTTTTATTCATTAAATTCACGAAATTTGAAACCTTGAGCTATGAGCCTTTCCAATCTTTCATGATCACTTTTCTAGACTCAAAATGTCATTTGGAGCAAGTTTGATGTTGTGAAGTTTTTCATTTGAAGCTTCCTTGTATGAGTTTTGGGCATAGGCTTGAAATGACCTGTAATTCTCAGATGACCAAAATACCCTTTGCTTGCCAAGACCATAAGTAGAGTTACACAAATCATATGAAGGCATACCATACCTTTCTAGAAATCTAAGACAATGAGGAACAACTCTTATGTTGACCAGAAATTCATTTGAAATCTCCTTAAGGGGTAAACGGTGCTTGGAAGACAAGTAACTTTCACAGACAAAATTTCAGATACCTCAGATGACCTGTAACTTGCAAGGACCATAACTTGAGTTCTATAAATCTCCTTGATGTCTTCCACCACTAAAATTAAAGGTCTTGAGATCCTCTACAAGTTTCATGTTGACCAAGGATCCATTTGAAGCTTGGATTTTGACGTATCTTGCTTGGAAGTTTGCCCTAAATCAGGGGATTTTACACAGAAACCCTAATTTAGAAACCTCTCTTCTTCTTGATATCTCTTGATTTCTTCTTGGCACAACACCATATCCTTATCTACATTCCAAGTGATGAACCCCACATCTCTCAAATAGACCTTAATGCCTTTCAATCAATCATTTGACTTAGGGTTGACCTAGGGTTGACCCAGATGAAACCCTAGTTGACTGTCTTCAACTGCAACTCTTGTGATCACATCAATGACTTGCCTCCTTCTCCAAATGACTTTCTAAGTCTTCCATGATGTCTACATACTCTCCATGCTCAATTCACAGCTCACAACTTCTTTGATGATCTTCAGATACCCTCAGATAGGAGATAGATTCACTGCTTGATCCACTGGCTTCTTAGGTTTCAATTTCTTTTCTGATGACTTGGATGTGCTTGAATTTGAATAATAACATCTTTATAGGCTCATAGAGATAAGAATAGTACTTGTTCCCTTGTTGGATGACTTGCTATGCTAAGCTATGCAGATGATTAGACTATGTACATGACTCTATATGCAAATGCTAATGTAATTGAAACATAAACCAAGTGAAATAGGTTGAGCAAATTTTGGGGTGCAACACTGGGCACATGATGGAGTTCCACTCGATCAAAGAACGGAAGCAGCCTTCTGGCGTAGTTCATGTACGACACCAAATTTGATTGACGAGTCTTCCACTCCCCCTTAATCTGGTTGATCACAAGTGCCGAGTCACCATATACATCTAGGTTCTTGATTCTCAAATCAATTGCTTCTTCCAGACCCATGATGCATGCTTCGTATTCCGCTTCGTTATTGGTGACCGGAAACGTCAGTCTAGCAGTGAACGGGATGTGGGACCCATGGGGAGTCGTGATGATTGCCCCAATGCCACTTCCGTAAGAATTAACTGCCCCGTCAAATATCAATTTCCACTGGGATTTCCTATCTGGACCCTCGTCGGGCAACGGTTCATCGCAATCTTTCGCTTTGAGAAACATGATATCCTCGTTAAGGAATTCAAATTTCATCGGCTGATAATCCTCGATCGGCTGTTCGGCAAGGTATTCAGACAATACGCTGCCCTTGATGGCCTTCTGGGAGACGTACTGAATGTCATATTCTGTCAACACCATTTGCCATCTGGCAATCCTTCCCGAAAGCGCTTGCTTCTCGAAGACGTACTTGATCGGATCCATCTTCAAAATTATCATGGTTGTGTGATTGAGCATGTACTGTTGTAAACGTTTGGTAGCCCAGGCTAGTGCACAACACGTCTTCTCCAGCATCGAGTAACGAGATTCACAATCTGTGAACTTTTTACTCAAATAGTAAATGGCATGCTCCTTTCGGCCCGTCTCGTCGTGCTGACCGAAAATACACCCCATACTATTCTCAAGAACTGTCAAGTACATGATTAGGGGTCTTCCGGCCACTAGGGGTATCAAGATCAGAGGTTCCTGTAGATACTGTTTTATCTTATCAAATGCCTTCTGGCAATCCTCGTTCCAGATAATCGCCTGATCTTTCTTTAGCAGTTTGAACATCGGTTCACACGTGGCCGTGAGCTGAGAAATAAACCTTGCAATGTAGTTTATTCTGCCCAGGAAACCACGAACTTCTTTTTCTGTTTTTGGCGCTGGCATTTTGTGTATTGCTTTTATCTTCGCAGGATCAACCTCGATGCCTCTTTCACTCACGATAAACCCCAGTAGTTTTCCCGACCGTACTCCGAAAGTACACTTGTTAGGGTTCAGCCTCAACCTGAACTTCCTAACTCTCAAAAAGCTTCAGCAAATTAACCAGATGTCCCTCCTCCGTTTGGGACTTCGCAATCATGTCATCAACATAGACTTCAATCTCATGATGAATCATATCATAAAACAAAGTAACCATTGCTCGTTGGTAAGTGGCCCCTGCGTTCTTCAGACCGAAAGGCATTACCTTGTAGCAAAATGTTCCCCAAGGTGTAATAAATGTAGTTTTCTCCATATCCTCCGGCGCCATCTTGATCTGATTGTAACCGGAGAAGCCATCCATGAATGAAAATACGGAGAACTGAGTTGTGTTGTCGACCAACACATCAATATGAGGGAGCGGGAAATCATCTTTAGGGATCGCCCTATTCAAATCCCGATAATCGACGCACATTCGTACCTTACCGTCCTTCTTCGGTACAGGCACTATGTTGGCAACCCACGGAGGGTAAGTAGTGACCGCTAAGAAGCCAGCATCAAGCTGCTTTTGCAATTCTTCTTTGATCTTGACGGCCATATCTGGTCGTGTCCTTCTAAGCTTCTGCTTAACGGGAGGACAATCTTCTCGCAACGGCAAGTGATGGACCACGATGTCAGTGTTAAGTCCTGGCATATCTTTGTATGACCAATCAAAGATGTCACTATACTCTCTCAGCATCTCGACCAGTCTCTGCTTGACATCACTCTGCAATGCAGCCCCTATCCTGACATTTCTGACAAGTTCTTTAGAACCTAGATTCACAATCTCAATCTCTTCCTCGTGAGGCAGAATAACTTTCTCTTCTTGTTTCAATAAGCGGGCCAACTCTTCGGGAAGGTCTTCGTCTTCATCAATCTCTTCTTCGGCTTGATAGATCGGGCAATCAAAGTCGAAGTGAGTCATAGAAGGTCCAGAGTCGATGTCATCTGCTATGTGGATCCTGCAATAACAAGGGTTAAGCTTAAAACAAGGATATGCAGGTTAGCACGAACCCCATTTCCATTTTATTGTTTTTCAAAACAAATATAAAACAGGAATAACAGAGATCACAACATTTGAATGCGAAGAAAAACGCCTTTTGATTTATTGGTAAAATGCATGTACATAATCAAACAGGGCCCTGACAATAAAACCACTATGCCCCGGGTAGGACATAGGGTTATACAACAATTGGAGAAAGTAAATCATTACTTTTTGCCTGTCACTTGGATGGTATCCCTGATGGACCAGTTGGTGAGGCTCTGGCCTGGTTTGCTTGGCTGGATCCAAGAGTCTAGGTCGCAATCGATGTCTTCGCCGTCTTCAGACATTGCGTTGACACTTTCGAATATAACCCCGCCACTGGTAAATTGGATCGGCCCTTTACCTCGTGACGCACTGTGAGAAGAGGAGGCTTCAGCCGCAGGAGAGTATCCTAACCCAAACTTGTCCTGTTTGTTAGGTATTTCTAGCACTTGCCCCCGGCCTGGGGTAGATCCGGCTTGAACAACGGCCCGGGCTTCCTTGAAGGAAGAGAGAGTCATCTCTGGTTTCTCGGTCATTACAGGAGCCACGTCCTTGACTTTAACAGCTTCGAACGCCTGACATAGGGTTTCGTGGATTTCCCCCTCCATCTCAACATATTTGAAGGACGACAAATGGCTCACCATTATGTCTTCCTCGCCACATACAGTCACGATGCTGCCTCTGACAGCGTACTTGAGCTTCTGGTGCAACGTGGAGGTCACGGCGCCAGCAGAATGGATCCATGGCCGGCCTAAGAGACAGCTGTAGGCAGGCATGATGTCCATAATGTAGAAGACCGCATCGAAAGTTTTCGGCCCGACTTGGATTGGCAACGTTACCTCTCCAAAGACATGACGCTTGGTTCCATCGAAAACTTTCACAACCAGATCACTGGGTGTGCAAATCAATCCTCGAGTATCTAACTTCATCAATGCCTTCTTTGGGAGAACATTGAATGAAGACCCAGTGTCCACCAACACATGAGACATAATTGTTCCCCTACACTCTATCGAGATGTGCAGGGCACTGTTGTGGTTTCTTCCCTTCAGCGTTAGCTCCAGGTCGGTGAACCCTAACCCGTTTCCAGCATTTACGTGGGCTACTACCCCTTCCAACTAGTTGACCGAGATTTCCTGCGGTACATACGTGGCATTCAAAAGCTTTAACAGCACGTTGCGATGTGACTCCGAACACAACAACAAATTCAGGATGGAAATTTTCGAGGGTGTTTGATGGAGGTGATCCACGATCTTGTAGTCACTCTTCTTGATCAGCCTCATGAACTCTTCAGCGTCCTTTACAAGTAAGTCCTTCTCTACCCCACGAGGGGTTTCCTCAACGACTTTACTCTTTCCCTTATCGGTTCCTTCAGCTTTATCTGCTTTGTCCGCCACAATCTCAGGTGGAGCAAATACTCTTCCGCTGCGAGTGATTCCGCCAATTCCTACTAGGTTACCCACAGACTGCCCAGATGGTTCCAATTCCAATTTCTGTCTGTTACAGTAAACGTCTGCCCCATAATGCCATGGGACGGCGTTGGTGCTTTCAAAAGGTATCGGCCCAGCCTTTGTGATGGTAATGGTGGGCGGCCTGGGTGCAGAAATGGTTATCGTCTGGCGAGGGATGGTGATGGTGGCAACCTCATCATCTTGCTTCAGCATTACCTCTCCAGATCTACTTTCGGCCCTTCGGCTAAACTGCAAGATTCCTTCGGTCATCAGACTCTGAATCCCCTCTATCAATTGTTCACATCCATCAGGACGGGTCGCACAACCCATACATAGTTCTCCACAGCCCGAAAAGAAGCCTCTCTTCATCAGCTTGGCTTTAACGAAGCTAAGCGGTGTCTTCAGATCCTTGACGTCAGTCAATAAATCCAAGTTCTCATCTTCAATAATGGCATTCACCCCACCTCCCCTATGATTCGGCATAGGGTTCTTTGTGACATTCGGCACACTATCTGAGAAATTGATGATCTTGGCATCCACCATATCTTGCACCTTATGCTTGAAGGCTTTGCAGTTTTCTATCATGTGGCCGGGTGCCCCTGAGTGAAACTCACATGTTGCATTCTCATCATAACCCTGCGGAGGTGCCCCTGTCAAGGGAGCCAGGGTTCTCTTATAGACTAGATGTAACTGAAGCAGAGTTTGTAATAGCTGAGCATACGACATGGGCGGTGTCTCAAGGTGATGACTTAACAGAGGTGCCCGGTTCTGATACTTTTTGTACCCTTGCTAGTTTGGCTGCTGCTGTTGCGGCTGGGGTTGTTGGATAGCAGGGATGGTTATGCTGGCCACCTGCTGGCGCGGGCTCTTACCCTTCCTTCGAGTGTTGGACACGGCGCCCGTCTCTCCTTCACGCCTTTTGCTACCATATGGTTTCTTTCCTCCTCCAACCGAGGATAGATCAACACCCTGAATTTTTCCCAACTTGATCCCATTTTCAACGTGCTCGCCGGTGATGATGAGATCAGAGAAACTTCCTGACATACCGCTGACCAATTTCTCTTAATAGACCCCTGGGAGGGTGGCTACAAACATATCAATAAGCTCTCGTTCAACCATCGGCGACTGAACTCTAGCTGCTAATTCGCACCACCGCTGGGCGTATTCTTTGAACCCCTTGTTGTTCCTCTGCGACAAGTTGTGCAGTTGAACCCGGTTCGGAGCCAAGTCACTGTTATACTGATAATGGTGCACGAATGCCTCAGCAAGTTCCTTCCATGTGAGCACACTGGTAGGTTCCAAACTCATGTACCATTCCAAGGATGGTCCGGACAAGCTATCCTGAAAGAAGTGCATCAGCAGCTTCTCGACTTCGGAGTGAGCAGACATCTTTCGGTAGTATGACCTTAAGTGGACACGAGGGCAGGTGGTGCCCTTGTATTTTTCAAAGTCGAGTACCTTGAATTTGGGAGGCACCTTGAGATTAGAAATCAATCCCAATTTAGACATGTCGACACCCATAGTGTTCTGGTTCTCGAAATTCCTCATTTTGTCCTCGAGTGCCTTAAACCTCATACGTGCTTCAGCAGTCAGCTCTCCTTCAGCACTCCTCTGTGAGAACAAATCTTCTTGCCGATCTTCTAGCCATGGATGAGGCCCATACAGATTTCCAACACCTGCGTTGCCGTTGCCCAGTCCAACATTGCCATTAGCTTCAAAATTTCCATTACCGACGCCAGTCGTATTGCCGTTGATCCCTATATTAGTGATCACGTTCCCGTTACCACTTCCATTCCCCCCGGTCACGGGGACGCCATTCTGAGGAGTTTCAACAGGTGGAGGGGTTGGAACATTCCCACCATGGAGTACACCGTTGTTGTCAACCCTTGAGATTAGAGGCTGGACCAATGTTCCGAGCTGGTCTTGGCCGTTGGCAACCACTTGCATGAGCTCCATGAAGCGGTCCATCCTCTCTCGGAGTTCCTGAACGTCAGTCTGCACTTGTTCCATTGCTCTAGCTTGATTTTCTCTGGTCGGATAGCGGTGGATTGGCCTTCGATCAATCCTGGAACAACCTGCATACACAAAGGGTTAGAAAAGCGACAACGTGCTCGTTATGCAGATGCTTCATGCAAATGCAAACGTGTGTTTGTGTGTTAGGGAGATTTCCCCCCGATCCTAGTGCCTGAGTGCCAGTGCTGATAATAAGAAGTCTGAGTCCAGTCATGGAAATAACATCTCATATATATAAAGAAATCCCATCAAGGCGGTACACAACGTCACTGAGTACAAGCAGAATCAATAGCATGACCTCGACCAACAAGCCTGGTGATGGTCAGCATACAACAATGATCAAAACAAAAGGATTACAAATACAGTCAAGCACGACAACGGGCGCGAAACTCTTCTAACAAATCCCTCGTTTCTGGATGATCAGGCTGAGTGAGCAACCCTTCGACGAGTAACTCCCTCTGCATAATAGTGTATTGAAGACCTTCAACTGAGTCTTCCCATGCTCCTTCGCCGAAACAATCTTCTAGCTTCCGCTTCTTGGATTCAAATGTTTGTTTGCCCTCCTTCAGGTTAGCAAGAGCCTTGTTTAGCAGGCCTTCAACGGCATATCTGCGAGCGGTTTCTTCATCAAACCTCTACTCACTAGCCTTCACCTGGGCTTTCAATTTGGAGATCTGCTGCTTTAGTTCATCCTCCCGTTCCTTCCGTTGGCTAGGGTGGCCTTCCAATGCTGATTAAACTTGGATATTCTCTGGTACGCTTCATCCAAGTGCTGCTTCTTAGTGGCCAATACGTCGTTGACAGATTTGAAGTCCCGACCCAAGCGCTCACGCTCAACCAACTGCTTAGTCAAATCCGTACCTAACTTGTTTACCAGCTCTGTTTGCCTCTTGAAGGAATGGACGGCTTCGCCTCTCGCTTCTGAGCTGAGCCAATTCTTTCTCCAGTTCTTCGTTTGCCTTCTTCAGCCCCTCTCGCTCAGCTAACACCTGATTGTACTGCTGAATAGGCACATTGGTAGGCTCTTCAATCATCGGAGGGCTTTCTAGCTTGGCAGGATGAAACGGCATCCCTATGATATATGCTCTGGCTCTGATCTAGGTCACATATAGAGTGTAGGCTTGGCTATTGCTTTTTCCCAGCAATGGTTTTCCCCGCCTACTGATACCATTCCAAGCGTGTTGAAGCTTAGATAACATATCCCCCTCTAGAAGACCAATGAGGTACAGAGATTCCTGCACCTCTTCATCCTTCGGAGGAGCTCTCAAAGCATAAGCAAACTGTCAGACCAACAGGGATGGATTATAGTTGATACAGCCCTTCCTGCCTATCAAAGGCACATTCGGAAACCCGCTGCAGCTGAAGATAATCTCAGTACCCAACCTATGTCTATCAAACCAGGCAACATCCTCCGCTGATAGACTCATCAAACGCTCAGACCACTCAGTTGTGGCTGCTGATGAAGCAAAGGGACCCTTCTTGGGTAGGTGACTATCGAGCCATCTATAGAATAGGGGTACACAGCATGAGACATTCTTGCCCCTTTTGTTCTCATTTTTGTAGTGGACGGAATGATAAACATCTCCAATCAAGGTAGAGATTGGATTCCCTGCTGCAAAGATGAGAAAGGCGTCGAAGTCTACAAAGTCAGGCATATTAGGGAACAAAATGATGCAGTATATGCAAAGAGAAAGAATAGCGTTGGACACGATCCAACAACCGTCTTTGGCACACTGTTGGGCCTTTCCCATTAAGAACTGCAAGGAGAAACCGGGAACCCCGTTCCAACTAGACAAGACCAACTCAGAGGCATCTAGATGAAGCGAAAGAGATAGACCAGCCAGATTAGGCTCAGCATCCATATGAACAAAGGGCATCTGACTCTTGATAAGCACACCTAACAAATCAGCATACTCCTCTAGTGTGGGTGCGAGAATAAAGTCCGGGAAAGTAAATCATCTCAAAGGAGGGTCGTAGAACTGCAGCAAGGCGTACAACCCATTCAACTTAAACACAGAAGGTTTACGAACCAAGCTGAGCAGTTTCCCATAAGACTTTCTGAATTCACCTCTCACAGAAACATCTGCCAAAGCAATCCAACTAGACAGCTGAACAACATCAGGAGTGGGGAGCTTGTAGGCCACAGTCTTCCTCAGAGAACCCATAATAGCACAATAGAAGGCAAGAAAACCTGAACCGGGGGAGACGGTACCTGCAACACAGACACACGTTAATGATATGCAAATGAGTATACAAAACAATGCAAAATGCAATCGTGCAGCAGGAGATCAAGACGACTGTGCTGTTGAAGAGATGAAGGTTTTGTATTAACAAAACCACAATACTGCTCTGTTAAGAACAACCCTATCTCTGATGAGGAGAAAACCCTGATATCGGACCATAAATCTGCTCTGTCAAGAACAAACACATATCTGATAATAAGAACCTCTGATACAGGACCATAAATCTGCTCTGTCAGGAACAAATACACATCTGATGATGAGAACCTCTGATACAGGACCATAAATCTGCTCTGTCAAGAACAAATACACATCTGATGATGAGAACCTCTGATACCAAAAAAACTGATTCACTATCAAGAAAACCAAGTAGTCTGAAGGTTAAGGTTTCCTGCAACAAACCCGACCCTGCTCACAGGTATGGACCTAAACTGACACAAGTTCGACATCCTATGCGGTCATCAGCGTCACAGACATTCAAGAGGGGTGATACGATACCCAGAAGGTGTGGCATCACCATCTCCTGAAGTGGCTTCACTTAGCTGAATTCCAAATGATCGGTCCCCGGAGTCGAAAATCCTCCAAACCAACAAACCCTCAGGCCCAAAGGGCCGGAAAAGAAGTCAACCGGGAGAACCTTGTTTGAGCGTGGATTTCATGAGAAACTAGTGCCTGCAAAGCAAGCACGCGCCCACTAATTTCCACAACTAATGCTAGGTACACTCAAGCCTGGGTCTGGCTCCTCACTCATCAGAATGCCCCTCCCACAACAGCACAGATAATCATATCATATTGAAAATAAAGTGCGGGAAATAAAATGCGATAAGTAAACACAACCCAACAAGTAATCATACAAGCGCTAGGATTGACTCTTGCAGGGGACGTTGGATCCCCAAACTGACTCGCATAAGGGACATTGGATCCCAGGAAACTATCAAGTCCCCAGCAGATTCGCCAGTTGTTCGCTACCGCGAAAATAAGGTGCCGGCAAAACAGAAGAGTCGCCACCTTTCGTTATTTATCCCTCGCAACGGGAAAGGAAACGATCGGAGAAACCTAACGAAAAGGTATAAGACAAGGTCATCGCAACCGTTGTCTGGGTTCAGGAGTCGGTTACGCAAGGGGAAGGTATTAGCACCCCTCACGTCCATTGTACTCGATGAGATCCATGCTTGTTGTGTTTATCTGACGGGTTTGTTTACTATCTACCTATCAAGGTTGGCTTAAAAGAAAAGAAAATGACTCAGCAAAGCGTCGCACTTTATGCCTACGTATTCTCATCAGAGAATGAGAAATCAGAGTCAACGTAGTTCGGCTAACTATGGGTTACGGGGAAGGTGGCTCGCCAATACATCAGCATTGTGCCTACGTACTCTCAACAGGTATGAGAGATCAGAGCTTACGTAGTTCAGGATAATACAGATTACGGGGTTCAGATTCATCTATTTTTCCGAGTAGGGTTAACAAACAGCTCCAGCAGTTTGGCGTACGCAGCTCGACCCTTGGAGACTTAGGCGTTACCGTTTGCGGTAGAACTGGGAGTTAACGAAACTCTTTTCTTCATAAAAGCTTCCTTTGAATTACGGGCCCACGGGGCAAAAAGGTTTGAAGTTTGTTTTCTGTCTTTTACAGAAGAACTATTTTTTATGGATGTTTGCAACCAATATCGCACTAGAGACTATGACCTGAGAGTGAATGCATCGTATGTCACCCAAAGGGTACCATACTAAACATCCAAGCTGTCGAAAAGAACTCTCTGACAACCCTTTCTCAGATAGCTTAAGGCGCGTAACGTACGATGTCAATTAACCTTTATTACTGTATTTTAATTTGTTTTTGAGATGAGAAGAGAACGAACAGGTTCAACTAAGGGGAGACTATCAAGTCCTAATGTTGTCATGCCAAGGATTCATCCTATGGTTTAGGTTTGAAACAGGGAACTCCTAGAAGTTATCATGCATAGGTTTCAGCCTAAAGTTCTAATCATCACTTCCTTATCAAAGGAAGTGAGACTCCTAGGGGATCATGTCAACGATAAACAGAAACAGATAAAGCATCAGCTTAAACAGTAAATAGTAAACGACTGTAAATTGCATGCAATGCAACTGAGGGAGGAAATGTGTGTGGGGCATCAGCCTCCACAAGCTCATCTCAACCTCAAGCCAGATATGAATAGCTGCAATCATACAGAAGAAAGGAAATAAAATGCCATCAAGCAAATCACAAACCACATAGGCAAGGGAGCTGGGCTCTACCGAATACCCGCAAGCAAAGCCATACAGTAAAAATACAAGCAGAGGGAGCAACTCAACCTCTAGTGCAATCATGCTCCTAGCTTAACACAATCTAAACATGAACTTATTATAATGCATCAAGCAAATCAAACAAGTCACATCAATACAGTTGCACAGCAAGCAAACAGATAGGAAAGAAAGCAGATCAACAGCTTCCACAACAAAGCTCTCCTCTGACAGCAATTCAGTCCTCAGTCTGCTCTTCAAGTCCTTCATCTTCAATAGCAAGTGTCAACTTGCTTCTTGAAGCTTTCAATGCATCAAACACAAGTATCAACTTGTTCTCCAACTTCAAGCTTCAGCTCTTCATTTGATCTCAGCAGGGTCTCCTCCACAAGTGTCAACTTGTTCTTCTTGGTCTTCAAGCTTCAGCTCCAATGGCAGTCTTCAAATACAGAGAAGTAGCAACTTCTATCATCTTCAATCTTCTAGCAAGGAACACCATCCTCTAGCAAGGGAGAAAGATTCATCTAACAAGAGCAAGGTGTGGATAATGGAAAGTAGAGTAAAGACCAAAGGTCACCACTGAACACGCCACCATCAAGGAAAGGAACCCTCAAAGGTTCTACCAACTTGTGATGAGCCACACATCCTACCAAAGGAGGGATGAGGCCTTCACAAGGGGACCTTACATCATAGGGAAGAATGGAAGTGATCAACACCTTCCATGTTTATGAAAGAAGAGAATCTATCTAGAAGCTCTACTTACAAACCCTAATCTTAACACCTAAACCAAACTACTCCAAAGGAAGAGAAAACTTCAAGTCCAAGCTCCATCAAGCATTCCTCAGCAGCCCACACAAGTCTTCATCATCATCCAAGAGCAAGAGAGGCAAAACCCTAATCTAAGGGAACTAAATAAATCATTCTAGTTGAATTAGCAAGTTAGGATCACCTAAAACCTAGTACTAAAGTTAATCCTAACTAAAATACTAAAACCAATTATAAAATACTACAAAAATAACTATGGGAACCTAAGTCAATCATGAATCTACCATACAAAATCTAGGGGTTGAATCATCTACAAAGTCCTAGAAATAAATCCTAAATCACAAGGTACTAAGCTTAAACCCTAAAACTAGAGCACCTAAAGTTTCAACTTAAAACCAACACCTAATTTCATCACAAAAATGTGAGAAAAATCTAAGGGGAGAAGGCATGTCTAAACTAGCTACACACACAAAATTAGCTCAAACATCATCATCAAATGATCACACAAAATTCAACAAACCAAGGTATCAACCATAATGGATTTAATATCAATTAAAATACAAAAAATGAAATTAAAATCACAAATGCATGAATTCCTAATTTTTCAATTTCATAAAATTCTAGGTTCAATCATGAATCAGGGAAAAAAACTTGGATCAATTTGAGTTATTATTCTATTTTTTATGAATTATTTACAAACTATGTGAAATAATGAAAAAAATAAGGAAAAACAATGAAATAATAAAATACGCGTGACAAATAGCAAATATTTCAAGTTTATTTCACAGACTGGGCCAATTGGGGGGTGCATATAGCAATAGGGCGTGAGGCCCATCTGAGTATCAACTCAGTTCAAACAAAATAGTGCCAGGAGGGGTGGGTTGAGTAACCTTTTGCTTTGTAAATCCTTGTTGGGCTTTAGGGAGGTGTTAAAAGCAACTGAAGCCAAAGCCCACACGCCTATCTCAACTTCAATTATCAAACTGAAAAATGAAATGCATACACACCAAGATTCGAACCCGCTCCCTCTTGGTCTACACAATGAAGCAAACAAGGCATGAAGTTCAACTTATCAAAACGCAGCGTTGTATGGGGAGGGTACGTGGCTCATCTGGAGCGCTTGGATGGATGGACTGAGTCAAGTCTTCCTTGTGAATGGAGGGTGAGGATTTCATCTTCCTCAATTTAAACCTGCAAACCACGCGCGAACCAGGACGTCGCCGGTGGCTTCTCCGGCCACCCCTGTATAACCCTAAGTTCATCTACACTCAACCATTTGCCACGATGTCTGAATGAAACTTGACCAGAATTTCATCAGCAATTCAACCATGCCATTTATTCATTCTAAAAATGCCTGGATCTTGAGATATCAATCTCAACCGAAAATGAAATCCAACCTAAATTGTCTCTAAAGTTGCAATTGATCATCCTAAATCCATCTATATCAATAGGGGAACCTAACCACACGCTTCTAGTTCACTAAAAACACTTAATTAGAGAGAAATTTCAAGAAGTTAAAACCCGTGTTTGAGCTTGCAACAGATGCACTTCTTGCTCGATTCAACCTTCAAGATGATGCAAATTCACTCTAAATCCCCTTCTGGAGCTAATGCAACCTTCACTTTCCCTTGATTGGCCTTGAACTCAGAAATCGATTCCAACTTGTAGCTGTGAAACTTCAACTTCACTCTCTGCTTCAGGGCTCAATCTTCACCAAAAAAATGGCTGAACACACTCTAATGTTTATATAGAACTCAATGGAAATGTCTAGAACTTTTTGTAACCTTCCATATGAGATTTTCAAATTTCAATTTCTCCTTCAAAGTCTCATGTGCACAGTCGCGATTCTGGCTCTCTTTGGGCATGAAAATGCTTGGAAAAATCATCTCATGAGATATTGAATTAGTTTGTTATGTTAATTTCCTTGTTTGCAAGCCAATGGTGTGAGTTTGATATGTTGCTTCATCATGAAGTAACAACATGAAATGGTATGAAAATGGACTCAAACCAAAATTCCAACATTGCCAAAGTTCCTAAAGTGACTTTTCCATTCAAAATGACCTATTATTTTGCCTTGTTTGGACACAAAATGAATTATTTCAATTTTTGGTCATTAAAGGCCTTTAAGTCTTCTTTTTTTCAAAATTCCTTGAACCACATCCTTCCTTGAGCCATTTCAATGTCTCCTTGATGCATGGTTAAGGTTAAAACCCTATTTTGAGCAACTTTCTAGTTGAACAAAATTTCATTTGAGGTCTCTAAGTTGGTGAAAATGACCTATGATCATAAATGACCTATAATCACAAATTCCCAAAATTCCCTTGACTTGTCAAAGCCATAAGTTGAGTTCTACAAATCCTATCAAGGACTTCTAGTACTCTATGGAAATATAAGAGAATAAGGAACAACATTCATGTTGACCAAAAGTTCATAGGAATCATCCTTCTTGGGCAAAGGTTTCATGCAAGTTGGGTAACTTTCAAGCCCCAAATTCACATTTCTTTGATGACTTGTAACTTGTCAAAGCCATAACTTGAGTTCTACAAATCCTATCAAGGACTTATAGCACTCAAATTAAAGCTAAGACCATGCTATACAACAATCATGTTGGGGGCAAGATGATATGACAATCACATCTTGAGCTAAATTGCCTTGAAGATAGGGGTCAAACTAGGGGATTTTACACTGTCAAGCCTTAGAAACCCTAGCTTGAAACTTCTCAAACTCTTCAATCATGATGAGTTAACCTTGGAATCATCCTTATAACATCTCAAAGTATCCATCCATGATCACATGGCTCTTGAATTAGGTCTCAACCTCCTTCAAATCCTCAGTTGACTTAGGGTTGACCCAGTCAAACCCTAATTGTACCACTCATGGCTGAGGCTTCTTATTCTTACACAATGACCTGTCTAAGCCTCAAAGTGATCTTCAACATTTCTCATGAGCTCTCTCAAGACCTCAAGTCTAACTTCATGGCTTCATAATCATCTGATGACTTCCCACAACTCTCAAGTTAGGAGACACACCTTCTTGGTTTCAACCACTCTTTCTGAGGATCTTTCAACTTCTCTAACAAGGATATCAACCCTTGAACACTTGAATAACCTTAATAGCTAGCTTCAAAGTCTTACGTAGCCCTTGATTGGTAATCATACCTCTTGATCTCCTGCATACATGTCAATGAAATGCAAATGATAATGCTAATGTGCATGAAATGAAACACAAGCTAAGTAAAGAAATGTTGGTCAAATTTTAGGGTGCAACACTTAGCTTATTTAATGCAACCAAAGTTTCAAACATAATGTATATGATATGAACTACACTTTTGCTTCATAAATAAATCAATAAAAGTGCATGCATCACGAGTTTGAAAGCTCAGGGTTCTTACCTCTTGGATTCAGTCCAAGGCTTCTTTAAATTCTCTTACAGAAGTGCAAAAACAACCTCCTTAGCTTTGTTGACCCTTAGAGAGATGATTTGAATGCTTAGAGGAGATAGAAATAGCTTCAAGAACCAAAATCGTTCCTTCTTGCAAAATGAAGGTGTGAAAATGGTGAATGTATTAGGGCTTAATACATAACTTTTTTAATGAATTGAACAAGCTCTAAGAAGTTTTTAGGAATGGTTTGTGGAGTTTCTTTGGATTATGCACGAGGGAAATGAGTTTGGCTTAAGAACTTTTGAAGTTCCAATGCAAGGTACCAGCTTTTCTAGGGTTGTTGAGAGGTTCAGAGACCTTGCTTCTTAGGAAAAAACCTTTTTGAGTGTATAAGGAACATTTGCAATGCTCAAGAAGTTGACTTTGGGAATTAAAGTGGCTTTATCAAATTGGAAGTGTGAACTTTCTTCCAAAAATGCCAACATCTTTTGAACAAAAGTGTAAACACTTGGATAATGCTCCATTTTTCGTTTAATCTTCTGACTATGGAAAGATTTAGGGGTATTGTGGCCTGAAAAGTGGGATTATAGAGCATGGATTGGAGATTTGGTCAAGAACAAGTGGTGAAAATGTCTTTGAGACCAACTTTGTGACACCAATTTCATTAATTCGAAAATCTCAGCTCAAGAATGGGATCAAGGAGTTATTTTACTTTTTAAAAATCCCCAAACATGATTTACAACTTTCATGTTTGATGAAATTCTTTAATCTCAAGGTATCATGGTGCAAACTGCCACCAAAGATTGGTATGTTTTGTGAACAAAACTGCCTTTGAGAATTTTTTAAGTGTTGGAATATTTTTCCAAACTTGATGGCTCCATAACTCAAAATCTAAGTACTTTTTGGAGATGGACTCAAATTGTCAAAGTTGTACTATATTTTGAGGGCTTCAATTTGATCTTTGGAACACAAAAATTGGATGTGTAGATTGAAAGTTATGACCCTCCAAAGTTGGCACCAAAACTAGAGTTTTTTCCTATACTTAAAAAAATTCAAGTTTCTTAACTTTTCCCATTTTGCAAGAAACCATTCAAATCTTGATTTTTCATGCTCAAACTCATTTATAAAACATGTCTTGATGAAATTTGTCTTGAGGACTTCAATTTTGACCAAAGAAGTCAAAAGTCAAAGGGATGACTTTATCAAATAAAGCTTATGTACCAGATGAACTCAATTGTGAGATCTTCAATGGTCTTGCATTCTTGAACTTTCCAATCATCATGAATTGACTCCCAGGATTTTTTGAGCATCTTGAATCATATCCGAAGGTTTGGGATCATGCTTTGATCAAAAGTCAAAGGAACAATTGACTTTTCCCAACAAAACTCTAATTTGGGGCCATATGAAATTAAGCTTCAAAGAACTTGTAACAAGATCAATTTGCACTTGATTCTTGATGGAGATGGACCTCTTGAATGTATGCACACTTAGTATGTTGATGATCAATCTAAGACATTGATTGATCAAGTGAAGATCCTCTTGATTCCTCTTGGGGAAAAACCCTAATTCAGATGAAACAGGGTAAAGAGCAAATTGAATAATATTAAGGTTAGCAATGCAATGCTTGGTGCTCCTAAAATGATGATGGAATCTAGGGTAAAATTTTGGGGTATGACATAACCCCTATTTTGTAATAAGTTGTATTCCCAGTTTTTGCAGTTGCAAAGTGAAAAAAGAAGTTCTCCACAGTTTGTGGGCAGAGATTCTGCAGTTGAAAAATCATTCTCTCTTTCTCATTTTTCTTTTCATTAATAGTTGTTACGCATAATCTATCTTGAGATCAAGATTGATTATGAATTCTTAAAAAAATTTGGGTTAATTCCAACTATTATCCAGTGTAACACCCTCTTTCTTACATACTTATCTATGTTTTTATATGTTATGAGAAAGTGTGAATTGATGAAAATGTGACTAATTATGTGATGTATTTAATTGTACATGAATATCACATGAAAATGTGTAATTCAAATAGTGATTGTTAGACGAATTTGTACATTTTTTGTGATAGTGATTCTTATAAATCAGTATGAAATTTTTAGAAATGAGCTATAGTGATTTATATAATAAAATCATCACGGGGTTCCTTGCACAATCTAAAGTGCGGCCAAATAAAGTTGAGAAAATTTCCACTATTATACTTTGTCGCATATATGAGGCCAATGACTCGAGTGCATAAAAATCTTGAGTTTTTAATTATGGGAAACATTACACATATGAGAATATTGGCTTGCACGTGCAAATATTAGGTGTCATGTAAATTGTTTGATTTTCAATGTAAGTCGAATATATCGTATGTCATAGAACAATGCAATATTTAGGTCTTACAATTTTTAAAGGTTTTTTTCATCTCTTATATTAATTGTGTTTTTAGAGAGGCATTATTGGTGCACAAGGTTAAAAAGAAATAGAATGAGAGAATATATTTCTACTCTGAAATGACGGCTACAAAAATTGTAAGGAAGAATAATAAATGACATCTACTACTAGTCTATCTATACACAGAAAAAACTAGGGCCACATAGGCAACATAATAAAATACTAAAATACCCTCTAACAAACTTGGTCACCAAGTTTGTAAAATACAAATTATTTTTAACACCATCTTGTTGCACCCCAAAATTTGTCCTCGCTTTTTCTAACTTCAACTGACTTTTGCTTCGCACTCATATGCATTTTCATTAGGTCATAATTTGTAATCATATTTTTCCATTGTTTTTTTAAGATATGAGATCAGGAGTTTTCTCTAAATCAAATCATCGGGTTTTATGCCAGTTAGACACGTGTCCACCCACGATTGAGTGGTTTTCCGAATCTCTGTTATTTTGCCCAATGAGAGCGTGACACGTGGCCTAAGGATGATATTTTTGTAATTGTTAATTCCATTTTTAGTTTTCTAACTTTTTTTCAAATATTAATATTTTGTACATTTGTTTTTGTTTGTTAATATAGTAGAAATAGATAGATTTAAGATTAGATTTTTAATTTAGAATATAGAATTATTTAGAATATAGATTTTTAATATAGAATTATTTAGAATATAGATTTTTAATTTAGAATATAGAACTTAGAATTGTTTAGTTTTAAATTAGATTTTATAAATAGAATTTAGAAAATTAGAATTAATTTAGAATTTATATTAGGTTTTTTTTATTAGAATTAGAATAAATAGATTTTAACTAGAATTAAAATAGAATTATATTTTTCTATTATAAATAGAATTAGAGTCATTAGTTTTTGTTAGAATTTTGATTAGAATTTAGATAGATTTTAATTTTAGAATTAATTATTTTCAATTAGTTTTAGATTAAATTTAGTTTTTTAAATAGATTTAATTAAAATAGACTTTTTTAATATAGAATTTTAATTTGGAGTTTAGAATAGGATTAGAGTAGTCATTTATTATTTAATTAGCATTATAACTTAATTAGATTTTTATTAGAATTGATTAATTAGATATAATTAAGAGTTTAATTAGGATATTGATTAATTAGATTGAGTTTTTCTTATTAGAAATAAATTATTAGTTAATTAGAAATAACTTAGAGTCTAGGAATTAAATAATTAGGATTAGTTTATTAAGCATTTATTAATAGTACATCATTTTTTTAATCAGAAAATTAATTAATTAAAACAAAAAAAAAGGAAAAGGAGAACACGTGTCTTCAGCATTTAAAGGCTCCCAGTCCACTGTTCATCTCCTCCTCCAAATGTAACCCTAGCCGCCGCTGGGTCTTCTCCTTCATCTTCTCACCAACTTCCAGCCAGACACCGGTCACTCTTCCCTCACCATTTTCGCAACCCACCTTCATCTTCCGCAAAACCCTCCTTCTCCTACATCATATTCACCTCAAAGCCACTTCTTCCATCAATCTTCGCACAAATCTTCTCAAACCTCATAAACCCCAAAACGAAAATCAGCACAAATTCAGAAAGAAACCCATTTTCTTAAACCAATTTCCCTAAATCCGAAACAGAACCAGAAGAAAGGAAGAGGGAGATTTCAGATGAAACCCAATCGCAACCTTAACCACACCTTCATTTTTCCACGATTCTCCTTTCTTTTCCTCCATCTTTTCCACAAAACCCAAACACTGAACCATTCTTCACTTTCATTTTCTCACATCGCCCTTAGACTTCCATGCACCGCCAAGCTTTTTCAATCCGACCTTCAAACTCTAACCCAAAACGTGAATCAACACCAATCGAAAAACACAAGAAATAAAACTAATAGAGATGAAGTGAGAATCGAGCAGATCTGGGTTGAGAATGGAAACGCGAAATGTAAAAACGTGGCCGTAAATTGATGCGAGATCCATCGCTTCTTGGTTTCGTTTTGGCTGGCTGGCTGCCGTGTGACTTTCGTTTCCAGACGCAAGGATGAAGAAGATGCTTCTTCTAGGCTTTGTTTTGCTTCCGTTTTTTGGGGAAGAACAAATTTCAGTTTTTTTATATATTTTTATTAATCTTAAATGTGAATTGATGGTTTGGGCTCTGAAGCCCATTTTGGGACACCACCCTTTCCTTGTGTATATGATGGGCTTTGAGCCTGTGTTCCAGTTCATGAAACACCCCATGGCTTCTTTTTTTTTTATTTTAGAATTTGTAAAGTTATTTTGTAAATAAGTTTTTTTTAAGAATTCTAATATACTCCTTTTTAATTTAATTTTAAAGTTTATAATTTTCATTACTTTTAATTAGTTTTAGAGTTTTTATAATAATTTTTTAGATTTGTAAATATATTTTCAAAACAAATTTTTAAGTTTTATAATATTTTTCTAACTAGTTTTTAAGTTGTTAATATATTTTAAACTATTGTAAATATATTTTTCCAATTAAATTTTAGAAGTTTCTAATATTTTTTAAAATAAGTTCTTTTTTTTAGAATTCATTTTCTTTTACTAATAATTTTGTTTTAGATTTTATTGAGAACTTTGTATAGCTTTTTGGATAATTTTTGTTTAACCATTTTGTTAATAATCCTTATTAGTGTCTTCATTTACGTTTAGATCATCTTTTCCAATTTATTTCGTTTCCGTTTTGGTCGATGACGAGACCCTCTAAAACCATTATCAGTCAAATTATTGATATGTTACGGTTTACCTGAGACCACCCACTTTTTCTCTCCTCATTTCTTTTTCACTTTCGATTTTCATTTAATTCTTTCGATCTATGAAGTCTTCTATTCGTAAGTGTCATTTTATCGAAGTCGATAACCTTCTCGATTTCAAATATATGGAAAATGACCATTTGAGTCATTTTCTTTACTTTGTGATTGTGATAGGCTACATTTGATTAATCGACATAATGTTTGCGATTAAGACGAGATCCCACCCTTTTTGGTCCATGCGACACGATTAAATCAGAGAATGATCCTCAATATCATTCCTCTATCTTGTCTTTTGCACAGATATAAATTTACGCGACCTCTTATAGTTCGACTTTCATCATAAGTCGAGCTACGACAGTTTAGCGTTACATTTGTCCTGATTCAATTCACTAACAAACTAACCACTAACTTTACTTTTTGTCAAATATCAACTGTTTTAAATTCAGTCATTATATTCTTGTATATATTGTTATATATTCTGTATATTATCCATATCTTGTAAATATTCAAACTGACTTGTACATTCTTTCAAAACACCTAATAAATATCAAAACCATAAAATCCTAAAATGATGGACTGTTGGCTATATCCTGTACATTATTTGTATCCTGTATATATTTGAATTCATTTCCCATCTTTTTCAAAACTTCTTTTCGAAACTTTTTCTCCTAAAACCTCGGTCCCGTACCGAGTGCATTTTCAAACTCTTTTCACAATAAAACTTGAATGGTCGTGGAGTGGTTAGGCGTAGGCCTTCATCTATCCTAAGTGCTTGACATTACCGTTAGGGTTCACTGTTGCGAAGCACTTACCATTTAAGATCAAAAACATTTTAATAAGAGAATGAAGTTCTCTTTGTATTAAACTAAAAAGAGAGGATTGAGTGTAGACTTCTTCCTCACCAAGTCTCAGGATACTCACTGTAGAGTGTGTGATCTCGATACTCATCTTTCAATACGAAGACGCAACTATATTCGCCACCTCTCTTTTTCAAAACTTCCCTTTCAAAAATTCTATTCAAGTCTAAAACCTCGGCCCCGTACCGAGTGCATTTTCAAAACACTTTTCATAATAAAACTTGAATGGTCGTAGAGTGGTTAGGCGTATGCCTTCTCCTATCCCGAGTGCTTGACATTACCGTTAGGGTTCATTGTCGCAAAACACTTACCATTCAAGATCAAAAAATACCTTTAACAAGAGAATGAAGTTCTCTTTGTATTGAATTAAAGAGAGAGGATTGAGTGTAGACTTCTTCCTCTCCGAGTGTCAGGATACTTACTGTAGAGTGTGTGGTCTCAATACTCGTCTTTCAATATGAAGACGGTTGTATTCGCCGCACCTTTTCATAACAAAACTTTGAGATAAATAATTAGGTACTACCCACAAGGAGTTAGTATTCGAGGACCTATTTCACCCCTAAAAACAACTTCCACAAACCAAATGTGACATCTTGCCTCGATAGGCGAAAACTATCTTTCTAAAAAGGATATGTTACGTCCGTTCTACCGCAAACAGGTAACGCCTAAGTCTCTAACGAGCGAGCAGCAATACACCTAACTGCTAGAATGCTCTACGTTAACATCATCCACAAAAACACCGGTTAATAGTTATCCCGAACTACATTGCTCTGATTTCTCATACCAGATGAGAATACGTAGGCACAAGACGGAGATGTCTTGGCGAGCACCCCTTTTTTCTTTTACCCGTAATTGGTTGAATTATGGCTACTCTGATTCTTTACCTCTTTTAAGTAAAGATACATAGGCACAAGGGCAACAATCCTTGTCGAGCACATTCCCCATCTATATCCGTAGTCCTCCGAACTACGTCGACTCTGACTTTCTCATATCTGTTGAGAATACGTAGGCCTAGGACCGTGAAGTGCTATCGAGTCTCTCTCCTCCCTGTTACCTCTCTTTCCCCTATTTCTAACCTTTCTCTTTATCCCTTGGAACACTCTTTATAGCAATACCTTTAAGCAAATAACTTCATACATAGACAAACAAATGGTTCCCATCGAGTACGATAGATGCGAGGGGTGCTAATACATTCCCTTCGCATAACCGACTTCCGAACCCGTTCTTTGGTCGCGAGACCATCTTATCCGTTTCTTTCTTAAGGTTTTCTCGATATTTTCCTTTCCCCTCATGGGATAAATAAAGTTCAGTGGTGAATCTTCTGTCTTTGATTCTCGCCTCTTTTTCGTTGTATTTTTGACCAGCGACATATCTCTTAATTTATATTTATCCAAAACTGACAACACCAATTTTATCCCTTAAGTGAAGAAATTGATCAGTCTTGATAGCTTTCATCAGAATATCTGCGAACTACTTCTGGGTGCTACAGTGCACAACTTCTAACACTTCATTCTGAACCTGATTTCTCAGAAAGTGATACTTAGTCTCAATATGTTTTCTTCTTCCATGCAGCACTAGGTTTTTGACAAGTGATCGCACTATTTATTATGTCTAAATGTTTCGTGACTGCAAGTGCACAGCCTGATCGTGTAGTCTTAAAAGATTATCGAACCCAAAGGATCAAGAGTCGATCTACCGCTATCTAATGTTACTATTTAAATCTAAGGCTAATGAATTTCTAAATTTGGGATGCGAGTAAGAAAATATGTGTGGAATTAAAATTAAATTAAATTAAGATATTGCGAAATATCGGTATATAATCCTGTCAATCACCGGGGGTTCGGTAATTCGTGGGCGTTTAGTTTAAAAGAAAGAATTGTTATTCTGTAGAAAATACTTATTTAAAAGGCCTTATCCCACACTCTCATGGTCTTGACATAGACTATGCTCTCAAATCAGAATGCGGCTCTCGCTCTCTCATTTTGCATTTAAAAACACTTTTTGGAAACAAATAAATCCTAATTAACCTTAAAGCGCTCTCGCTGTATTTAAGCCTAATGTTCAATTTCAGCTATCCGGTTAAGACCTCAAACTCTCGCTTTATTGATTTTAACCTTCGTTACTTTCTCACTCTCGTGACAAAAGTTATTAATTTGGCAAAAGAAACAGAGACCAGAAGAATTAGATTCCATTAAGTTTACGTCACGATTTACTTAACCCCCTCTAACCAATCATAATTACATACCGATACTAAGAGGTTTAGCCAGACATGGCTTTCATGCTATTACTAAATATAATTGTAATACTAAATAGAAAATAGAAGGGATGCATAAAAATAAAACGATAAAAATAAAAGCAGTGAAACAGAACCTGGAGATTTGAAGAACAAAACTTGGATTTGATTATGAAGGCCGACTTGCAGTTTGGTACAATATTACAACCCTTTTGAATTAATCCTAAAACTAAATGGAAATTTTTTATCAGTGTAAAAAACAATTTCCTTACAAAAGTTCTTTAAAAACAATGTAAAGAAACTAAAACCGAATGCTGAAAAACTAAAATGAAAACAGAAAAATTAATACGTCCCCCATTCTTTCGAAACTTCCTTCTCTTTTATATCTGCTAATGGGCAACGATTACACCAATTCAAGCCTTCAAATGAGGAGAGAAAATAGGAGGAAATGTAGCAGGAGGTTGAGAAAAAGTAGGGGGAAGTGGAGAAAATCTGGGGAGGAAGTGGCAGACGCCACTTCCCGTTATTTTAGGAGTGGCAGTCACCATTCTCCTATTCCTTAGGAGTGGTAGTCGCCACTCCTTCTCCTTCCTTGGAGGTGGCAGGCACAACACTCCCTTGTGTGGACAAGATTTCAAGCGCCACACCCAAGTGGCAAGTGCCACTTGGTGTGTGGTGGCCCCCACCCCGTTTCTTTCCATTCTCTTTCTTTCTTCTTCTTTTCTTTCTTTGGCCTTTTCTGTTAGAACACAGATTGGTTCTAAGTTATATCTCTATGTTTTGATGCTAACACTAATGAAATTTTGTATTAAGAAAGTATATACTCTAAATTTGTTTAAGTATTTTTGCTGCGGATATTAAATTTAATATTCTTCTGAAAGCAAAAATGGATCTGAACGTTTGAACTACGCAAGGCTCTGAGCGTCAAAAGTATCTAGTTAGAAGACTCTGAACGCTACCTACAGAAGACTCTGAGCACTTCCTACAGAAGGATCTGAAGCAGAAGCTACAGAAGCATATGAAGCATAAATTGAAGACTTTGTATGAAGAGTTTCAAGCACTGTTTTTCAGAAGACTCTTTTAGTACTGTTCGCTGCAAGTACTGAGGATCTGATCTTCAAACTCTGCTCTGATTAATTTCACGCTGAAGCACACTTGATGCAATACTCTGATACATCAAACTCTGATGACATCAAGAGTCTGATCACTCAAGGCTCTGATGTTGATTGCTGAGAATTAGAAACTTGTTGAAGAAGATTATTCAAAGTTATATCCGTTGGTTATGCAAACGACTCTTTCCTCTTTTATGCTAGACACAAGAACACAGGCAAAAATGATTTCTCTGAACGTTCTACTTCTAGGAAAGGTCAAGTGATGTGAAGACAAAAGGCTACAGCTACTTTACAGTACACGGTCTTCAAGCTTGCAACGTCTTGGACTTTTAAGTCTATAAAAACAAGCCTTCAACAACTTTCTTTAGTTGACGTACTTTGACAAAAATTCATTGAAAATCTCTCATACAAATTATTATTCTTTGCTGAATTTATTTCATACGTTCTTAAACTTAAGTGTAAATCACAATTGTGATATAGCTTACTTAGAAGCATTTCAAACACTTGTTTAGTTTACATTTTATTATAAAAGTTCTTTGAGAAGACCAAGTTATGGTCTGTAGTTCTTGAGAAGACTAAGACAGTTGTTCTTAGTGATTGATATTGTAATCAGTTGATTATAGTGGATTAAGTCCTTGTGGAGAAAGGCAAATCACTCTTGATAGGGTGGACTGGATTAGTTGAGTTCAACGAACCAGGATAAAAATCAGTGTGTTTTTATTGCCATAATATTTTCTAAATCCTTATTCAACCCCCCCCCCCCCCTTCTAAGTATTTTCTCACCTTCAGTTGGCATCAGAGCTCCGGTTCTGTGTGTGTTATGACTTCACCGTGAACAGAAAAGATCTAGTGAGAAAAACTCTTGATATTATTTGGTTGATATTATGGGTGAAGCTTCAACATCTAACAACCACAACAGATATGAAGAAAGGGATAGAATCAGCACAAAACCCCCTATGTTTGATGGGGAGAAGTTTGACTATTGGAAGGACAGAATAGAGAGTTTCTTCCTTGGTTATGATGTTGATCTTTGGGACTTAGTCATTGATGGTTATGTTCACCCCACTGATGGGGATGGCAAGAAAATTGATAGAAAATCTATGACTGAAGCTCAAAAGAAGGAGTTCAGGAATCATCACAAAGCAAGAACAATCTTATTAAATGCTATATCTCATACTGAGTATGAGAAGATTACCAACAGAGAAACATCATTTGATTTGTTTGAGTCTTTGAAGATGACTCATGAAGGGAACTCACAAGTTAAAGAGACCAAGGTTCTGGCGCTGATCCAGAAATATGAAGCCTTTAAAATGGAAGAATCTGAATCTATAGAAGCTATGTTCTCTAGATTCCAGATCCTCACAGCTGGATTAAATGTGCTGGACAAAGGCTATTCAACTACTGATCATGTGAAGAAGATCATCAGAAGCTTGCCCATTAGATGGAGACCAATTGGTCACTACTCTGAAGCTAGCTAAGGATCTGAACAAGATCACATTGGAGGAACTAATCAGCTCTCTGAGGAGCCATGAAATTGAACTTGAAGAAGACGAGCCTCAAAAGAAAGGTAAGTCAATTGCTTTAAAGTCTAACAAATCTGTGAAAGCATTGCAGGTGTTAGAAGAAAGTTCTGAAGAGTCTTGTTCTGAAGAAGAAGATGAATTGTCCCTGCTATCTAGAAGAATCAACAAACTCTGGAAGCACAAACAGAGGAAGTTCAAGAACTTCAAGAAGTCAGATCAACGCAAGGAGTCCTCTGGACACAAAAGATCTGGAAAGAAGGAGGTTGTTTGCTATGAATGCAAGGAACCTGGTCATTACAAGAATGAATGTCCAAAGCTTCTAAAGGAAAAACCAAAGAGGAATTTTGACAAAAAGAAGAAGGTTCTAATGGCAACCTGGGATGATTCAGATGAATATGAATCTTCATCAGAATCTGAAGAAGAATGCGCCAAACATTGATAACATCAAACATATATATATATATATATATATATATATATATATATATATATATATATATATATATATATATATATATATATATATATATATATATATATATATATATATATATATATATCATCCAGTATGATTCAACAACATAAGTCATGTTTACATAAACATTCATCAACAAGATACATATACAAATGTATCACAAAAGAATCATGTACATCCTAGCTACCCGGTGCTACATATCAGAGTCGACCGACCAAAAGAATAAAGACACGCTTCACAAAAACATCACCAGCATATGTAACACCCATTTTTAATTATTTGGTTTTCCGTATTATTTGTTTTCGGTGCATTGCGTGTGGAAATTGTTAGGAATTGAGTTCCATAATATTAGAAAAATATGATTAATAATAATAATAATATGATGATTAATAGTGTTGATACTATTATTATTAATATTATTGTTATTATTGTTATATTTAAAAATATTATTGGAAGAGTTTGGAAATTAAAGTAATGGTGGAAATAATATTAATTTGGAATATTAATATAAAATTGGATTATTTGGAAATTAAAGTGAGGATTTATTATTATAAGGAATAAGATTATTATTTATGGAATTAAGAAATGTGGAGAATATTATTATTGGGAATTAATTGGAATAATAGAATTGAGAGTTTTATGTTTGGGATTAAGGGCAAAAGTGGGAAAAAGGGAAAAAGAAAAAGAGTGAAGGAAGAACACGGAAAGGGAAGAGCACGATCAAAGTGAGCAAGCCAAGAGCAAGCTGAATAAGAAGGAGCTTGATTGAGAGATTCTCGTGTGGGATTGTGGAGCTTCGTCAACATCAGAACTTCAATTGAGGTAAGGGGGGAGAATTTAACGGTTAAATGGTTTTACATGAGAATTAGTAGAAAAGGGGAAAATCCCTAATCCCCATAGATTATCAATAGTTTGATGTTGAATGCATGTTATTGTTGATGTGATTATGCTGTTGGAATGTGTCAATTCATTGCATGTGGTTGTGAGAATTGTTTGAGTGCATGTGGGGTTTCCGGGAAAATTCGAAGTTGAGCCGGAAGTGGGTTATTTGAGCAGAGTTGATAATTTGTCGGGTAGAATCGGGAATAGACCCTGTAACTAGGTTGTAGTATGTTGTTTGGTTGCGAGTGCATGTTAGACTCGATTTAATCGGGTGGAATCGGTGATGGGTGTTGTTTCTGCTCTGCAGAATGTTTTTGAGTACGCAGGTATTCGCTGGGCGAATGAGGGGGCGAGCCTTCACCGGGCGAACTAGCCAGCGAGTGCTGGCAGAAGCTTCTTGTCGCTTCTGCGAAAATAAGGT
Source organism: Lathyrus sativus (assembly GCA_963859935.3). Lineage (NCBI taxonomy): Eukaryota > Viridiplantae > Streptophyta > Magnoliopsida > Fabales > Fabaceae > Lathyrus > Lathyrus sativus. The sequence goes on along the minus strand of OZ012740.1, from coordinate 140,642,492 downwards.
GCCGGCAAAACAGAAGATTCGTCACCTTTCGTTATTTATCCCTGAGAGCGGGAAAGGAAACGATCGGAAAAACCTGACGAGAAGGTATAAGACAAGGTCGTCGCAACCATTGTCTGGGTTCGGGAGTCGGTTACGCAAGAGGAAGGTATTAGCACCCCTCACGTCCGTCATACTCGACGGGATCCATGCTTGTTGTGTTTACTTGACGAGTTGGTTTATCCATCTACCTATCAAGGCCGACTGAAACAGAAAAGAAAAATGACTCGGCAAAGCGTCGCGCTTTATGCCTACGTATTCTCATCAGAGAATGAGAAATCAGAGTCAACGTAGTTCACCTAACTACGGGTTACGGGGAAGGTGGCTCGCCAATACGTCAGTATTGTGCCTACGTACTCTCAATAGATATGAGAGATCAGAGCTTACGTAGTTCGGGATAATACGGATTACGGGGATTCCGATTCATCTGTTTTATCGAGTAGGGTTAACAAACAGTTCCAACAGTTAGGGACAAAGCCTGTTTGCAGTAGAACTAGGAGTTAACGACACTCTTTTCTTCAGAAAAGCTTCTTTTGAATTATGGGCCCACTGGGTAAAAGGGTTTGAAGTTTGTTTTCTGTCTTTTACGGAAGAACTGTTTTTTATTGTGTTTGCAATTTCAATCACACTAAAGACTATGACCTGAGAGTGAATGCGTCGCATGTCACCCAAAGGGTGCCATACTAAACATCCAGACTGTTGAAAAGAAGCTCTCCAACAATCCTTTCTCAGATAGCTTAAGGCTCGTAACGTATGAAAGAAATCATTCATGATTACTGTATCTTAAGCTATTTGAGATGAGAAGAGAATAGGCTCAACTACGGGGAGACTATCAAGTCCTAATGTTGTCATGCCGAGGATTCATCCTATAGTTGAGGTTTGAAACAGGGAACTCCTAGAAGTTATCATGCATAGGTTCCAACCTAAAGTTCTATCATCACTTCCTTATCAAAGGGAGTGAGAGTCCTAAGGGATCATGTCAATGAGATACGGAAACAGATAAAGCGTTAGCCTAAACAGTAAACAGTAATACAGTAAAATGCATGCAATGCAAGTGAGGGAGGAAATGTGTGTGGGGCAACAGCCTCCACAAGCTCATCTCAACCTCAAGCCAGATATGAATAACTGAAGTCATACAGAAGAAATAACAAGCTATCAAGCAAGATATAATAACTGCAATCATACAGAAGAAATAACATGCTATCAAGCAAAATAGAATAACAACTGCAATCATACAGAAGAAATGAAATAAAATTCCATCAGGCAAACACAAACCACATGGGCAAGGGAGCTGGGCTCTACCGAATACGCGCAAGCAAAGCCATACAGTAAAAATACAAGCAGAGGGAGCAACTCAACCTCTAGTGCAATCATGCTCCTAGCTTAAAGTCAGTCTAGATATGAACTTATTCTAATGCATCAAGCAAGTCAAACAAGTCACACCAATACAGAGAAGAAAACAGACAAGAAAAGAAAGCAGATCAACCTCTCTTCCTCAATTCCAAGCTTCAGCTCTTTTGACAGCAACCCAGTCTTCAGACTTCAAGGCTATCAGCTTCACTAACAAGCATCAACTTGCTCCTCCAAGGTTTCAATCCACCAAACATAAGTGTCAACTTATCTTCAATTCTCCAAGCTTCAGCTCTTCAGTCAATTCCACCTTTAGGCTTCACTTCTAACTACAAGTATCAACTTGATTCCTTCAGGCTCTCCAAGCATCAGTGTAAGTGTCAACTTATCTTTTATTCCTCAAGCTTCAGCTCTACACTCAATCTCAATTGAATCCTCTTCATAAGCATCAACCTAGTCTTCAAGCTTCAGTTCTCCTTGCTTTACCAGTATCAACTTGGTCTTCTTCCCCTACAAGCTTCAGCTTCTCAGAGTAATCTTCAATCACCTGGAAGTGTCAACTTCATCCTTCAATCCTTTAAGCCTTAGCTCTTCACTCAATTTCCATTGGGTCTTCAAGTATCAACTTGCTATTCTTGCTCTTCAGCTGCAAGGGCAATGCTCAAGGAATCATCCTCTTCCACACTCTTCAATGAAGTCCTCATCTTCAAACTCAAGTCCAACATCTTTCAAGATACTCAAACCAGAAGACAATTGATTGAACAGGATGAGTGGAAATGATAAACAACTTACTAACAACCAAAGGAAGCCTGTAAGGGTTCAGCATTATGAGAGACTGGTTCCCTCAAAGTTCTACTTCCCAGATAAAGCCACCCATCCCTCCAAAGGAGGGATGTTAATATCTTAGAAGGACTTTTAGTCATTGGGAGGAATAAAAGCACAAGATGCTTTCCATATTTGTGAAAGAAATCATTCTAATTCTAGGCTCTCCCTATGGCTCCTAACTCCTAAATCTTCATCAGACACCTTCAGGCACCAACAACTCCAAGCTCCAAGCAACATGAAGCAACTTCACCTTGTCTTCAACTTGTCTTCAATCTCAACCAAAGGCAAACAAAGCAAAACCCTAATCTAAGGGAACTAAAGAAGTTAAACTAGTTGAATTAGTACCCTAGAAGCATCTAAAACTAACACCTAAACTAAAATCAATCAAAAATAGGAAACTATCCTATAAATTTCTACAAAAATTCCTAAGGGATCCTAATTCAATTAAGAATGCCTCATAAAGAAACCAGGGACTAAATCATCTATTAAGCCCTAAAATTAAGTCCTAAATCCTAAGGTATCAACCTTAAACCCTAAAAAGGAAGCACCTAAATATCAATCTAGAAAGCACACCTATTTTCACCACAAAAATGTGAGAAAAATGCTATGGAAGAATACATGTCTAAACTAATCACACACAAAAATTTAGGATCAAAGTCATCACCACATGATCACACAAAATTCATCAAAATTAAGCATCAAACTTAACCATTTTAATATCAATTAAAATGTAAAATTCCCATAAAATCAGAAAATGCATGAAATGAAAATATTTTTTATCTAAAAAATACTATACTCAATCATGAGTATAATTCAAAAAGAATGGGGTTAATTGGATTAATTTTCAATTTATTATGAATTTTTCAAGAACCATGAACAAAAATGAAAAATAATGAAAATCCAATTCAAATAAACACACGCGCGGTGCAAATAGAAATTAAAATCAGTTCATATAATGGATTGGGCTCGCTGGGGTGTGTGGATAACAATTATTTCACTAAGCCCAAAACCACTGATTAATGAAACGTTGCGTTTCATAATCAGAACTCCTTCACAAAATGAGAGACGTGCGTGGCCGTTGGATTGCTTCCTCAGTCAAAGGTCCATCTAAAATCTGATGGTCCTGGGGTCATCTTCCCCAAATTCGAAAATCTGGAGGGAAAAACCTCCATGGATGAACATCCAAGAACTTCATCTTCCCCAAATTCGTATCCCATCAAATCTTCACTAAAAATCAAAGTTGGAAACCCTAATCCACTCCATTTTTCACACTGATTCTAACCCTAGCCTCAGAATTTATTGAAACAACCTCTAACCTAAAACACGATCAAGGATCAAAAATATGCTCAGACCTCAATTATCACCATTCTTCAAATTGTTTGGTCTAAAATGTTCACCACATTACACTGATCAATTCTTGCTATAATACTCATATTATCTCTCAATATCCATCATGTTCTTGATCCAAACAGAAATTGTGTCACCTCATTGATCATCATGAAATCTTCTCTAAGTTTCCAGAAACGATCTCCTAACCACATATTATCAATCTAACCTAACAAAATGAGGTAATTCTTCTTAAATTAAGGTGAGGGATGAAAGTTACCAACCTGTGAATTCTTGAGTAACAGATGCACCAAATGTTCACTTCAAGCTCTCAAACCTTCCAAAATCATTCAGTGTACCCAGTTCTTGCTTCTGTATGCAAGAGAATTGATGGAAAACGCCTAGAACTCCAAACTTGATAATGACTTGCAGGTGCTGAAATTCAATTGCAAGAACACGATCCTTCAAGGCTTTGGCTATGGAATTGATCTGGAATCATTCAGTATCCTCCATAGAAGTTGTTGAAATCAAAAGAAAGGAAGAAGATGGTGTGGAATGCAGAATTCGATTTCAATTTGCAATGAACAAAGTGAAGTTGCAAAATCTCTTCTCTCAATCAATTCTCACCAACCTTTCACTCAAACCCCTTCTAATCAATATATAGATGATGTTGGACCTCTCTAGAATCTTCTGGATTCATCCAAGGAGATGTTGAACTTCTCATATCATCCAAAATCTCATCTCATGCCATACTCACCCCAATTATGGTTTCCCTTGTTGCAGCAGCTTGTTATGGTTCCAAAATCACCCCAAGTGAGATATTAGAGGTGTTACAAGGCCTTGGAAGCTTGTGTATTGATCTCTCATGTGTTTTGCAAATGTTACTTAATATGCAAGCAACTACTTTTCAAAGCAAGTCCACAAATTAGACCTCAAATCAAAATTGTGGATAAACCAATATTCTTAGAATGTTTTTTAGAGTCAAAATGATATATTACATGCCTTGAGCTAAACTACCTTGAAGACAGGGGTCAAACTAGGGGATTTTACACTGTCAAGTCTTAGAAACCCTAGCTTGAAACTTCTCAAACTCTTCAATCATGCTGAGTTGACCTTGGAATCATCCTTATAACATCTCAATGTATCAATCCATGATCACACGGCTCTTGGATTGGGTCTCAACCCTCTCCAAATCATTAGTTGACCTAGGGTTGACCCAGTCAAACCCTAATTACACCACTCATGGCTGAATAACCTTCTTGGCTAGCTTCATAGTCTTGTATAGCTCTTCATTGGTAATCATACCTCTTGATCTCCTGCATACATGTCAATGAAATGCAAATGATAATGCTAATGTGAATGAAATGAAACACAAGCTAGGTAAAGAAATGTTGGGCAAATTTTGGGGTGCAACACTTCTGTCTGGCTTCGCCAGAAGTTTTACCAAGCGAGTTCCAGCGAGTGTTCGCTGCGGGGCTTCGTCGGGCAAATGTCCAGCGAATGTTTGCTGCAGGGCTTCGCCAGGCGAATGTGCCAGCGAGCCCGACAACAGTTTGTATTTCTACTACTGTTCTGTTAGCTTCCTTTGTGGTTTTGGACCCTTGTTAGTCATGTTTGACGATGGGCGTGATCGCGAGCCATGGTGATTGTATGTGTGGTGCAGGATGTGAATTCCTGGATACTCCCTTAATTGGAGGGATTGCGTCAGTGTAAGTTATGATACCTATATGTGGTGATATAAGGGTGCTGAGTGCGATCGAATTGATATGCTGCGATGATAGTTGGGTGTTAAGAGTATGCTGAGGTGTGGGAGGGCCGTGTGGCCGACGTGTATCGCATTGGACATAATCAGTGGATTATGTGTTAAGTTTAGATAAGTATGGATGTGTATGTGATATGTATGCACTATGTGCTATGTGTGGTGATGTGTTGTGAGATGGATGTGGATCCGTAGGATCGATATGCTTGTTATGCGTTGCGTTTATACATTGTGGTATGAGGATTGGATCAGTAGGATCGGTGTGTCTTGAGTGCGTTGTGGTGATATGTTGTGATGAGAGGATCCGTAGGATCGATACGCTTTATATGCGTCGTGTTTATGTGTTGTTGTGATGATTGGGTCAGTAGGACCGATATGCCTTAGGTGCATGATGTGTGGTATGTTGTGTGGTAAGTTGATCGGTAGGATCGGTGCACTTTGTGTGCTTGTGTATGTATGCATATTATGATGCGATGGACCAGTGGGGTCGTGTGCACCGTGTGTGTGTTGTGCATGAGATGTGAGGATCGGTATGCTTATTATGTGTTACATTTGTGTGTTGTTATGTGATGTATTTGGGTTAGTAGGACCGACATGCCTTGTGTGCATTGTATGTGATAAGTTATGTGGTGAATGGATATGTGGGATCGACGCACTGTGTGTGCTTGTTATGTATGTATTTTGTGATAGGGATGGATCCGTGGGATCGGTACGCCTTGTGCGTCGTGTATATATATACTGTGTGAGGGGTGGATCCATAGGATCGGTTTGCACTTGGTGTGCTAGATGTATGATGTGTGTGAATATGGTTGTGTGCTTCTGTAGAGGAGGGTGATGGCCCAGTGACCATCGGCATTATTGTTGTGCTCCCTGTGGGGAGGGTGATGGCCCAGTGCCCATCGGCATTGTTGGTGTGCTCCCGGTGAGGAGGGTGATGGCCATGTGTCCATCGATATGGATGAGGTGCTCCCGTTGTAGAGGGTGATGGCCAGGTGTCCATCGGAGATGTGCTCCCGTTGAGGAGGGTGATGGCGAGGTGTCCATCTGTATTGTTGTGGTGCTCCCATTGTGGAGGGTTGATGGCCAGTTGCCCATCAGTGTGGTGTGCTCCCTGAGTGGAGGGTTGATGGCCAAGTGCCCATCGTCGATATGTGCTCCTGTGTGGAGGGTTGATGGCCAGTTGCCCATCATGATTGTGAGTCGGTACCGCATGTTAAGAGTTGTATGAGTGCATTGTTGTGTGATTGTATGTTGTGGTTGATGGTGGGGACCGTGAGTCCGGATGATATGTATATGAAATAGTATTATCATTTATTTCTGCCTTTTATTTGTTGTACCATTATACCTTTATTATTTGATCGTGATTCTCACCCCTGTGTTGTTGTTGTGGTCTATGCTTCTTCGGAAGTACAGACAATCCAGGTGTTTAGCTAGCTTGGATTGTGGTGTCGTCGTAGGTTTGCTCTGATACGTAACACCAGGGCGTTTTTGGGAGTATTATTGTGTATTTTTGATATGTGTGCCCCGTGGCGTATCTGATATTTTATGAGATGTTTGATGTTGATCAGTGACGATGTTATGTATTTTGAGGCAGATGGTCGTTATTGTATATATGATGATGATGATGAATATGGATGATGTATGTATATGATATTTTCTGTTATGGCAGACCATATCTTTTTCCGCTGCAATTTTATTGAAAAATTCAGTTAAATTATTTGGAAAAATATTTGTGGAAATTTTGATGTGTGTTGTGGCATCCCGTTTGGGAGAGAAACTCTGATATGTGTTTTATTTGATTGTTTTATTTTATTTTGGGAGCGGGGTGTTACAAGTTGGTATCAGAGCAGGTCGGTCCATCCGGCCAAGTTGTCTTGTGTTGTAGTCTAATCCCCTGTATGCGGCATGTGTGAGAAACATCGTCAGTACATGTTGTTGTCTAGCTCTGTTGGTAGAAGTGGAATGATTTGAGTGGGAAGGAGCTTGTGCTTCTCCTAGGTGCTGCACATGTGGAACTGTAGCTCGGTGTATGGTGGAAAGTTCCTATAGTTTGGTAAAGATGGTTCATACCCCATCATGATTTCCGGCTGTCTATTGGCAAATTGAGGAACTGATCACCTTTAATCTCTTGTTGATAGCAGTTGGGATTGTGTTGGATGGAATGGGCGTGTCTTGCAAGCTTAGGTGACGTTAGCAGGGAATTGTCTTGAGTTAAGCTAAGCGCTTAAGTGATTATTTTGAGGAGTCGACGTAAGACGTGTTGAGGTGTTTATGTTAACGGAAATTTTGAATGTTAAGGAAAGTGAGCAAATTGGGGTTTGTCAGTTAATGGTTATTGTCCGGAGATTTCCTGAGGAGGTAAGTGATTTACTGCCGGAATGTGAAGTGAAGCTTGCGCAATGACTTCGTCCTTGGGGCTAGTCTGATATTAGTGACTCCATATTGTGTGTCTGCGTTGGGATTGGAGAAGTTGAAGAGTCAACTTGCAGACCTGCTAGAAGAGAGGTCCTTTTGTTTGAGTGTGTTACCGTAGGGTGCACCAATTTGGTTGGTTAGAAAGATATGAGGTTTTGTGAGACTTTGGGTGAACTATGGATAAGGGATCAAGGTGACTATCAAGGATAAATGCTCTCTTCCAAGAATTGATAATTTGATGGACCAATTGGTTGGAGGATGTGAGTTTTGTGGTCACGTGATCTCAAATAAAGTTATTGTGATTGATATGTCGAAGATCGAAGTTGTATCGCATTGGGAGACTTTAAGGTCTGCTTTTGAGATTGGGAGTAATTGGGTTTCAAAATATTTAAAGATTGAAAGTGTGTTGGATGGCCTCCTAAGTATGAAATTTTTGTTGTACATTGAATTGCAAGATCGCAGCTTTTTACGGAATCGAAATCGGACACTCGGAAGTCAGGTAACAGTCGAAAATGGGGTTTTGGACTGCCATGTTCGCCAGGTCCTTCGCCTAGCGAGCATGCTAGCGAACGACTCCACGCTCGCTACGGTGTTCGCCTAGCGAAGGGGTCCTGGGTAGAAAATGTTGTTCTGGTATTTTTGTCGTAACAGGAGAACCGTAACTCGGAATGACGCACGGTTTGAAGCGTTGGAAAGCTATTACAATTCACTATGTGATGGTTAAGTAATGACATGGAGTTGAGTTTTATTTATGAAACATGGTTGGATGTTGTAGTGGGTGCAGAGGGCACAATTCGTGTTTCCGCCATAGCTTACAACTTATTTGAGTGAGGCAATGGTTGTGTTAACCGGTGATATTTTAATACATTCGAAGAATATAGAGGATCATGTTGAAGATCGAGAATTTGAGTTATCATTGTGGGAGAATAAGCAGCTCGTGTGTTGATTTTTGCCAAGCCCGAAGGGACTATTTGTTGTGTTTTGTGATGCTTTGTTGATATGATTGGGAGATATGTTAAAGGTACCTTGAAGTACATGAGAGGAATCATCCGACCGGTGATTTAGAGTTGGTTGTGGTTGTGATTGTGCCAGAGTTTGAGACTTCAATCGTTTTAGCTGAGATTTGAAATATTTGGTGATCCTAAGAGCTTAAAGTGTTTGTTTGAGTTGGAAAGGTTGAATATGAGGAAGAGGAAATAATTAGGACTTCTGAAGAATTACGGCTTTGAGTTGAATTACTGTTCGGGTACAGCGAACGTAGTAGCTAATGCGGTACGTTGGAAATATTTGCATAATACCCATATTGATGGTGAAAAGAGATATAACTGATTGAGCAATTTGGTAATATGAGTTTTGTGAGTGAAGAGACTTCATATGGAGTTAAACTTTTATTGTTAGACCTGGCTAGTGGTATTCTTGAAGAGAATCGAGAAGGTAGGAGATCTAGATTGAGTTGGTGGATCAGTTGAATTTAATGAATCATAGTCGAAGAGTCGATCTTCAGGTTTATGGGAATAGTACCATGATGCATTGTGGTAGAGTTTGTGTTCCAAATGTCGCAAAGTGGAGTAGGGGTACTCTCGAAGAAATACATTGAGGTGGATGGAGTATCCATCCCGGTGCTATGAAGAAGTAACCGAATTTGAGTAAATTGTTTTGGTAACCATAGATGAAGAGAGGTGTGGTGGAGGTGGAAAATACTGGATGAAATTGTCGAGAGTCAAAGATTGAACGTCAGAGATCATTGAGTTTGACGCGGCCGCTGAATATTCCAGGGAGGAAATTGGGTGGTATTTTCATGAATTTGGGTGTTGAGATTTACAAAGAACTGGAAAGATATAATTTTAATTTGGGTTATTGTGAGTGGATTGACTATTCTATGTTGACGATTTATGTGATGCATATTGAGAAAGTGGTGAAGTTGTATGAGATACTGTCGGATTTTGTGTCGAATGGTAATTGGAGGTTTATATTAAGAATTGGGAGAGAGCTTGTGGGTTGGATCAAGGTGGATAGTGGGATGGTTAATTACCGCTGATTGAGTCGCCTACAGTATCAGTTACCATTCTAGTATCAGAATGGCACTGTATGGGGCCTTGTGAGATAGAAAGTGAGGGACTCTCTTGAGTTGGGATGAATCGAGCGGGAGTGTTATGCTCATATCTGAGAATTGTGCATGAGACGTCTGAGGAAATCAAGAGGATCCAAGAAAAGATGTGTTTTGAGAGTTATGATGGTAACGGGTGTGGGTCGAGCTTCGAAGTCTCGGGAACACACTCGGTGTTTTGTTTATCTGTATCAGAGTGGCGCAGCGGAAGCAGGGGGGGGGGGGAAAGTAGCATGTTAGACTACTTTGCCGCTATCGTTTATGGATAGCATAATGTGTTTCATGCATTTTCATTTAGGGGGTATCTTGAATCAGATGAATGATGTGCAAGTGAGAAATAATTTGATGGTTGAGGCATCGCTAGTTCGGATTGATGAACGAGAAGCAACTCCGGGGGAAAGAGAAACATTTGGTGGGAATGGCTTGGAGAGGTGCTGCAAGAGGCAGTGTGACCTGGGAATTGGAAAGCAGGATGCGGGAAGCGTATCCAGAGCTGTTTCCATCAGGTATTTTCGGGGACGAAAATAATTAAAGTGCGGGAGAGTTGTAACACCCATTTTTAATTATTTGGTTTTCCGTATTATTTGTTTTTCGGTGCATTGTGTGTGGAAATTGTTTGAGGAATTGAGTTCCATAATATTAGAAAAATATGATTAATAATAATAATATGATGATTAATAGTGTTGATACTATTATTATTAATATTATTGTTATTATTTTTATATTTAAAAATATTATTGGAAGAGTTTGAAAATTAAAGTAATGGTGAAAATAATATTAATTTGGAATATTAATATAAAATTGGATTATTTGGAAATTAAAGTGAGGATTTATTATTAAAAGGAATAAGATTATTATTTATGGAATTAAGAAATGTGGAGAATATTATTATTGAGAATTAATTGCAATAATAGAAATGTGAGTTTTATGTTTGGGATTAAGGGCAAAAGTGGGAAAAAGGGAAAAAGAAAAAGAGTGAAGGAAGAACACGGAAAGGGAAGAGCACGATCAAAGTGAGCAAGCCAAGAGCAAGTTGAATAACAAGGAGCTTGATTGAGAGATTCTCGTGTGGGATTGTGGGGCTTCGTCAACATCAGAACTTCAATTGAGGTAAAGGGGGAGAATTTAACGGTTAAATGGTTTTACATGAGAATTGGTAGAAAAGGGGAAACTCCTTAATCCCCATAGATTATCGATAGTTTGATGTTGAATGCATGTTATTGTTGATGTGATTATGCTGTTGGAATGTGTCAATTCGTTGCATGTGGTTGTGAGAATTGTTTGAGTGCATGTGGGGTTTTCGGGAAAATTCGAAGTTGAGCCGAAAGTGGGTTATTTGAGCAGAGTTGATAGTTTGATGTTGAATGCATGTTATTGTTAGACTCGATTTAATCGGGTGGAATCGATGATGGGTGATGTTTCTGCTCTGTAGAATGTTTTTGAGTACGCAGGTATTCGCTGGGCGAATGAGGGGGCGAACCTTCGCCAGGCTTCGCCGGGCGAACTAGCCAGCGAGTGCTGGCAGAAGCTTCTGTCTGGCTTCGCCAGAAGTTTTGCCAAGCGAGTTCCAGCGAGTGTTCGTTGCGGGGCTTCGTCGGGCAAATAGCCAGCGAGTGTTCGCTGCGGGGATTCGCCAGGCGAATGTGCCAGCGAGCCCGACAGCAGTTTGTATTTCTACTGCTGTTCTGTTAGCTTCCTTTGTGGTTTTGGACCCTTGTTAGTCATGTTTGACGATGGGCGTGATCGCGAGCCGTGGTGAATGTATGTGTGGTGCAGGATGTGAATTTCTGGATACTCCCTTAATTGGAGGGATTGCGTCAGTGTAAGTTATGATACCTATATGTGGTGATATAAGGGTGCTGAGTGCGATCGGATTGATATGTTGCGATGATAGCTGGGTGTTAAGAGTATGCTGAGGTGTGGGAGGGCCGTGTGGCCGGCGTATATCGCATTGGACATTATCGGTGGATTATGTATTAAGTTTAGATAAGTATGGATGTGTATGTGATATGTATGCACTATGTGCTATGCGTGGTGATGTGTTGTGAGATGGATGCGGATCCGTAGGATCGATATGCTTGTTATGTGTTGCGTTTATACGCTGTGGCATGAGGATTGGATCAGTAGGATCGGTGCGCCTTGAGTGCGTTGTGGTGATATGTTATGATGAGAGGATCCGTAGGATCGATACGCTTTATATGCGTCGTGTTTATGTGTTGTTGTGATGATTGGGTCAGTAGGACCGATATGCCTTAGGTGCATGATGTGTGGTATGTTGTGTGGTGATTTGATCGGTAGGATTGGTGCACTTTGTGTGCTTGTGTATGTATGCATATTATGATGCGATGGACCAGTGGGGTCGTGTGCATCGTGTGTGTGTGTTGTTCGTGAGATGTGAGGATCGGTACGCTTATCATGCGTTACATTTGTGTGCTGTTATGTGATGTATTTGGGTCAGTATGACCGACATGCCTTGTGTGCATTATATGTGATAAGTTGTGTGGTGAATGGATCCGTGGGATCGACGCACTGTGTATGCTTGTTATGTATGTATTTTGTGATAGGGATGGATCCGTGGGATCGGTACGCCTTGTGCGTCGTGTATATATATACTGTGTGAGGCGTGGATCCATAGGACCGGTTTGCACTTGGTGTGCAAGATGTATGATGTGTGTGAATATGGTTGTGTGCTCCCGTAGAGGAGAGTGCTGGCCTAGTGACCACCGGCATTATTGTTGTGCTCCCTGTGGGGAGGGTGATGGCCCAGTGACCATCGATATTATTGGTGTGCTCCCGGTGAGGAGGGTGATGGCCATGTGTCCATCGATATGGATGAGGTGCTCCCGTTGTAGAGGGTGATGGCCAGGTGTCCATCGGAGATGTGCTCCTGTTGAGGAGGGTGATGGCGAGGTGTCCATCTGTATTGTTGTGGTGCTCCCATTGTGGAGGGTTGATGGCCAGTTGCCCATCAGTGTGGTATGCTCCCTGAGTGGAGGGTAGATGGCCAAGTGCCCATCGTCGATCTGTGCTTCTGTGTGGAGGGTTGATGGCCAATTTCCCATCGTGATTATGATTCGGTACCGTATGTTAAGAGTTGTATGAGTGCATTGTTGCGTGATTGTGTGTTGTGGTTGATGATGGGGACCGTGAGTCCGGATGATATGTATATGAAATAGTATTATCATTGATTTCTGCCTTTTATTTCATGTACCATTATACCATTATTATTTGATCGTGATTCTCACCCCTGTGTTGTTGTTGTGGTCTGTGCTTCTTCGGAAGTACAGACAATCTAGGTGTTTAGCTAGCTTAGAATGTGGTGTCGTCGTAGGCTTGCTCTGATTCGTAACACCGAGGCGTTTTTGGGAGTATTATTGTGTATTTTTGATATGTGTGCCCCGTGGCGTATCTGATATTTTGTGAGATGTTTGATGTTGATCAGTGACGATGTTATGTATTTTGAGGCAGATGGTCGTTATTGTATATATGATGATGATGATGATGATGATGAATATGGATGATGTATGTATATGATATTTTGTGTTATGGCAGACCATATCTTTTTCCGTTGCAATTTTATTGAAAAATTCAGTTAAATTATTTGGAAAAATATTTGTGGAAATTTTGATGTGTGTTGTGGCATCCCATTTGGGAGAGAAACTATGATATGTGTTTTATTTGATTGTTTTATTTTATTTTGGGAACGGGGTGTTACAGCATACCTACTCTGCAATGCCTCATAGAGCATCATAAAACAGCAGAAGGGTGAGAAATATTATCATTACAACAATGCATATAATTATATATCTTAGCATAAAAATACACATATTCTACATTCTCACCACAATTCATCACAACTCATTCATATACTGTAAGAGTAAGATTTGTCTCTATAGGATTATCTCTATGTTTTGATGATAACAATTAAGTATTTGTGAAAGAACCATTTTATGTTCTAATGTTTGTTATGTGCAGATCATGATAATTAAATATATAAGATCAAACAAACAACATCAACGTGTGCAGTTAATAAAGCGCTTATGGGAGAAGCTAGTTTGCTTATGCATCTGATCACGATCAGAGAGATCCAAGGACGATGGATATTACAGTTGCAATGCTCCTGTGGATTCTGCTTTGAGTAGTGCATATGGTCTGAAAGCAAACAAAGCATATTGAAGAAGCAAGTATGCATCTGTATCTGGTCACGATCAGAAAGATCCAAGGATGCTGGATATTGCAGTTGCAATGCTCTTGTGGATTCAGTTCAGTGAACTGCATCTGATCTAGAAGCTAACAAGTGTCTCTAAAGAGTGAGTCCTCTGAAGAACTAAGTGTTGAAGACTCTGATGACTTGAAGTTATGAAGGCTGAAGGCTCGGAAGACTAAGTGCAGAAAGACTCTGAAGACTTAAGGGTTCTGAAGATCAAGACTCTGAAGATATAGTCCTCTGAAGAACTACTCAGAAGACTGTGATAACTTGAAGTTCTGAAGGCTGAAGGCTCTGAAGACCAAGTGCAGAAAGACTCTGAAGACGTGTTCTAAAGATCAAGACTCTGAAGATTCTGAAGACATGATTTATGAAGAATCAGTCACGAAGATTCTCAAGACTGTTTCAAAGGAAACTTAGATCTTGGAATGCTGAAGACTGGATTTTGAAGTTGAAGATTTTGGCAGAAGAAGATTCACCCAGACATAGGCGTATTACTCATCAGATAAGATGCTGCTATTAAATCTGATAAACATGTGCTTAAACAACTCTGATGCTGAAGCTTTCATACCAAAGTAGTTGTTGAACTACTCATCAGATACATCATCAGAAGAACCAAAGCCAGAAGCTGATCTGTTCAAGCTGATAAATGAATATCACATCATTTGTGGATAAGAGCTATCTCCCACAATGATATATTAACGTTACAAGAAAAGGACAAAGAAAGTAATGTCACTGTATTATCCAATACGTGCTTATTCAATCAGTTGGAAATGATAGTTGGAATATTGAAAGAACATCTCTACCCTCACAACGACTCTTTTGAATACACTATAAAAGAAGAACATTTGATTCATTCAAATGTTATCTAGTGAGCTAGCAAGCAAGCAAGCAAGCCAGTCAACGAGAAAGACAGCATAGCTCATTACAAAGCAAGCCAGCTTGTTACAAAGCAATGATGCTGACGAGAGAAGTTAGCAACATAGTTGATTAACAAGAAAAGCTTTATGCTAAGAAGCCGCAGTGCTCACATTAGAAATATTTTAAGCAATATGGAAACTACTGTTCTAATAATCTCATAGAGATTTATCCTTAGATTAGTTTCTGTATTAGGAAGAAAGGAGTTGTTGCTCAATACTTGCCTTGTACTTAATTAGGAGTGATCTTCTTGATAAGAAGCAATCATGTAATCTCTGACAACACAATTCATTCTAGAATTAGTGGTTCTCAAGTGATCTTGTGAAGATCAGAATACTTGAGATGACAAGTGACAATTGTCATTTGTGGATACAAATAGGAGATATTTTGTGATCGGATTCTGTTAGATGTCAATGGACGTTATATCCTTAGGGATCCCTGAACGTGTCATTACCTATTTGTTAGTCACATGCAGTTAGCTTGTGCAACTGTAATTAGTTTGGTTATAGTGGATTAAGTCCTTGCTTGAGTAAGGCGAAATCACCTTGGAAGGGTTTACTTGATTAGCTTGAGAGTTGCTCAAGTGAACCAGGATATATC